>JAQBSW010004155.1:0-72803 GCA_029291075.1 Eudiplozoon nipponicum
ATATATATATATATATATATATATATATATACATATATATATATATAACATATTTATGAGAACAGCAATAATAAACCAAGAAAAAGTTTATAATTTACTGTTAAATACGTTAAAATATTCACTTTGTTTTTATAGTAAAACTGGTGATTGTTTAAAGTGCATCTTTGGTACGACAGGCAAGAACTGCCAACTTTGTTTACCCGGATATAAACGAAACGTGAAAAAGATCGCCTCGTCTACTTCATTAGGTTTTCCAATCGGCGTTGGTCTTGGCAGCGCTTCTGTAAGTAACTCATCTGGCAGCAGTCAGAACGGTAATGGTGCTGTAAGTGGGGATTTGGTGTACGCACAGGGCTGTTCGCCATGCAATTGTGATCCTCTTGGTACGTTAGCAGCATTTGGGGCTGTTCGCATGGGAAGCTGCGACCCTCAAACTGGTCAGTGTCCCTGTAAATCTGGCGTCACGGGACTTCGTTGTGACACGTGCTCTGTTGGATTTTTTGGATTTGCAAGTGGAAAGGTAAGTAAACTTTAAACTGATATAATTTAGTCTAACCGTCTTTCGCTCAAATAATGTATATTGGGGATAAGCGAATAGAAGTTCAAATTGATCTGATTTTATCGAGTTCTACTTTAATCATTTTTTGCTCAGATAAAGCCTTTTTATATGAATGAATGAAATAAAATTTATTTTTTAATTTTTTAAAAAGAATTGCATATTAATGGAATTTTTGCAGATTAAAATGGAATTATATATTTTTACAAATATAAGAGGAAATATTGAAATAATTTTGAAAAATTTGAATATGTTAGTTACTTCTTTTCATCTGTGATGTATATTATATTTAACTGTTGTCAATTAAAATACGTTGATGACAGCAATAAACGGCATATAAATATTGGCATGTGAACAGATTTCATCATACCAAGCACCCATGATATTTTGGATGAGTTAATAATTGGGTTAGCAGAGTACGTATTTAGATCAGAAATCGATTAAAAATTATTCTTACACGCACAGAGACACGCGTACAAGCACAAAACCATATGCACTTACAAATAAACACAATTAACCACCAAAAATTATATGAATTCCGCAAAGAAATACATAAGTGAAAATCCGACCGGTACTTATTCACTTAATCATTTGAAAACCAAGAATGGACATAAATGATAATTTGGAATATGTAATTAAACTAACATTCTTTGCGTGGGCGGTGATACCAATTATTTAAATCAATATATTACAGTTAAATACTGTTTGTTGCGAAGAACTAATATATATGCAAGTATGTATTAGGTTTTGTACCGTCCTATTATTCCACATTCTTCTACCAAATATATAGTGGTTAAAGGGCGTAATACCGGCTCCTACTGATGAGTCGCCAGTAAGCACGAAACGAATGTGAATGAGATTATACTTTCCGTTCATGCTGCCTTTGGTTTATCCTTCTGGTCACAACTGAACTATTTAAATCAATGTTTCAATCATGATGTAAGCACCAGTTGCATTATTTAAACGAAGTATTGTATTATGTAGACAAGGAAGTTCACTCAGGAGACCGGTTTCGTACTCATTGTATACTCTTCATGCCCTATCCGCGGAAAAATTTGGACAGCACTATTTGAATTGAATTTCTTTATAGGTCTTACGCGTTGGTAGTCATTGTTATTCACATTGGTCAACGGTGAGTTCTCAAAATGTTCTCAATTACGGAATGAAAATTATACACGCAAAGATCCGCCGATGTGTCATTAAATAATGTGAATTTCTACAACAGTTCTTCTAGCATTTTCTATCATATTTTAGTTTATAACTAAAAGTTCTGTGTAATTTGTGGCAGGTATATTAATTTCAATTATATTATCCAATCATTCACTCCTTCCTGATTCATGTCTTGCGAAGCTTGTGATTTAGTTGCAAATATGACTAACTTAATATCACTCATGAAGATAATTTCATTTCCATGTTGGTTACACTATAAGTTTAAAGAAATATACGACAAAATTAAAAACCCTGTATTAATTTAACAATAATTGATTGCGCGGTAGGTGGTAACAATTAATCAAATCAAATTTGTGAGCTGGAAGTAAACACCAATCGCATTTTATTTAACCAGTCGTCGAACAACATAACAAAACTATCGCCAGCCGCAACGCACTGATGCGTTTCAAACTTTCATGATAATCATCAGAGTACGACGGCAAACTGACTATCGAGGATCAAATCGCATTGAATATATATGGAAATCAAATTAAGATATGCACCTCTCACCTTTAGCTGGCTCGCATACATTGAACTAGACTGGAAATGTCGGCTGTATAATTATTATGCATTCACGAACATTAACCGTTTGCAACTTTCGACACATATACATATATAGGCAATACAATTTAACATTTATTGATGTCGCGGATGGTGTTAACACTTCTTTAAATCAAGTTTGCGAGCTTGAAGTAAACACCAATCCCATTGTATTTAACCAATCGTCGAATAACAGAACAATACTACCACCAGCCGCAACGCACTGACGCGTTTCGACCTACCATGATCATCATCAGCGTACGACTATATATGTATATGTCGCGAAATCCTCAAAAAGTTAATGTTCGTGACTGCATAAAAATTGTGCAGCCGATATTTCCATTCATGCCCAATGTATGCGAGACTGCTAGAGATGAGAGGCGCAAATCTAAATTTGATTTCCATATTTATTCAATGCGATTTGATCCTCGATAGTCGGTTTGCCGTCGTACTCTGATGATGATCATGGAAGGTCGAAACGCGTCAGTTCCGTTGCGGCTGGCGGTAGTTTTGTTATGTTGTTCGACGACTGGTTAAATACAATGGGATTGGTGTTTACTTGAAGCTCGAAAACTTAATTTAAAGAATTGTTACCACCACGCGCGCAATAAATTATTGTTAAATTGAAAGCTATGTTCGACACGAATACGGTCGAAGCTAAGCAGTATCTATAGGCTCAATTCATTATTGCCCTCAACTAAATTTTTCTTAAATTTGTTCCAAGTGGAATTAAGTTTCACTAGAGTTCTCTCCTTCAACGCCATCCTTGTAACTGTTGTATCGAACAAGTTCAAGATATTCGATCAGCAGTATTAATCTCTTGAAATGCAACGATGACAGCGGATATCTATACTAAAGCCAGTTTTGGCGAAGGACAGATGAACTGATGTTTTTTGAAATTGATAGAAAGATGAAAATGGCGATTAAGTTTCACTAGAGTTCTCTCCTTCAACGCCATCCTTGTTACTGTTGTAATGAACAAGTTCAAGATATTCGCTCAGCAGTATTAATCTCTTGAGATGCAACGATGACAGCGGATATCTATACTAAAGCCAGTATCGGCGAAGGACAGATGAACTGATGTTTTTTGGAATTTATAGAAAGATGAAAATGGTGATTACTGTAAAGTTGCGCATGATTATTTTTGGTTGTTGCAAGCAATACAGCTAAAATAAAGTCCGCATTGGAATATCTGTTGAGAACTGCTACAACTACATTAGTGGCCATAATAGATCCCATTCCAGTCGAATAATTCTTTATGGTAAAAAATGGTTTTACTCAAATTCGAATGTTTCTTAAATATATGTAACCAATAAAGATGTGTGGTTAGCACCATATTCAAATACCTGTACCGAGTGTTTCCAAAAGCAGCACCTTAGCAAACCGTTGCTCCTAGCCGATTAAAGAAGGAAACTAACAATCATTATGGCAACTTATATAACTATGACTGCCTCAATATCTTGAAATAGGACAAAATCCTCGTTTATGAGCATAAGCAATTATTCGCTGTGCCTATTCAAAGGGGAAATCAGCAATAAGAATTTCAAATGACTAACCTTTGAGCTTAAAGGCAATAAAACGTACAAAAAATTAAAATTAAAAATGGCAAAATATTATGTGAACTGTCTAACGTGTACAATATTCAGTTTGTCTTATTTTGCAAATAACTTATATCGATTGAGAAATATGTCGCGTATTGAAGCAAGGCTGTAGCCTAAAATATATTCCGCAAATAAAAATTAAAAACAGCAGTTTTTTCTGCAGATCTCAACTTGACTGAAATATATGGCAAATATTATATAAAATTTAGGTTGGCAAAAGCGATCATCATAAATTTTTATGCATTTATTGTCTATAAAAACCAAGAAGCTTAATTTCCATACACTGCAGCACACAACCAATTACCTAGTTTATATTTACTTAATGCGCACCACCTTTTTCATTTATTGCAGTGAAAATGGCTATAAATCGATATGGTTTAGAGTGAACTTTTTATAAATAATGTGCTAGACCATTAAAGATAAGTCTATCTTTTTCTCATTTGTGTTGATTATAAAATCCATTTGGAATCGTTTTTTATTAAACGGTCATTTCTTTCAATAAAATTTATTGAGCGGCTAATTTATTCTTATAAATGAAAAATATTCGCCTATTAAATAGTAGGAGCTTATCGTTTAATTTACGTTTTGCGGACATTTGTTGACGAAAATGTCAGGCATATTAATGCTCGCTTGATTTTTATAATTCATTGAGTAAATGGTTTGATTGGCACATACCTCTTCACAGATAAATGAGAATATATTTGCTTTAGTTGAGTGAAACCGCAAAGAATTTCTCTTGTTTTTAATACTTTATGTCTACATCATTAAGTACATTATGATATCGATTATTAATGAAATGATTTTAGTTTCCTGAGATCTTGTCTTCGAAATAACATATAATGTCTTAGCTACATAATTTAGAACGTATGTTGTCGAAACTAAATGCAGAGTATTTTAGATTTTACAACGTTGCCAACTTAGGAACACTTCTACAATCGCTCAACACATTATTTGCAATAGTTTTAGTGCAATGTGAGCAGTTTTACTGGTATATTTTGAAGCCTGAAATGAAACGGATTTGCGTGTTTCGGAATCCAATTCTACACTAGACAAAAGGAATTTTTGCATGAATTGAATATAAACTGATGCTCTTTGTATGTCTGGATTTCTGTATGTGCGTGTTGGCTTCTTTTTTGTTGTATATTTTAAACACCTTACCCAACTTAAACCTTTAATGCCTTTATATAATTAATGTGTAGAACACTAGGTTTTATTGTCTACTTAAGATCGACAGAAAAATAAATTGCAATTTTTTGGTCTGTATTGTTTAAACATGTTAAATAAAATAAGATATGAATTCAACATCCACAACTTTTTCCAGTTTACATTATTTAGTCAATTCAAAGCATAATTTCCACGAGAATTTGTAATGCCAATACAAATAACAAGAATATGCTAGTAGAGTTTTATTTGCGTTTTATTTGATTTAATGGAATTATCAGATGAAAAGGGTGACATTAACTAACATTGATTGATTTCTAGTAAATAGATTAAACTAGGCAACACGACTTATAATGTTCTACAAATGGACATCTCTGTATATAAAAATTGAAAGGAAAAACAAAATAGAAAAATGTAAACATGTGAAAGCCGCATATATAGTTTTATGGATAAACAAATAGCAGCCGAATTTATGCAAACAGAAGAAGCGTGTTCAGAGATTGAGCTAAAACTGGAGGCGAAGCAGGCAATTGATTGGTTTTTTCCTTATTTCACACGCTCTCCGTGTTTAAATTTTTTAAATATTTTGTTTGGCCTTTCAATTTTTATATAAAGGGATGTTCATTTGCAGATACTATAGAAGAATATGAGAAAGAAACATTCATTGTGTCTGCTAAAATTTATTTTTTCTTTTTGCACTTGGAAACCATACTACGATTTTTACTAAGGCTCCAATCCAAAAGATTTTATTTAAGTTTTTACATCGATTAATTATTACAGTTTTTACACCAATCGTTGGAAAAAGCTACAATTTGATAAAAATAAATATCAATGTCATTTGCCCAAATAGGTAGTCGTTTATCAACATGTTTTCGACAACTCTAGTGTTTGTGGTTATTTATGTAGGAGACAGAAATTAAACATGCTTGATGACGGTGTGCAAATCGTAAAGTCTAAGCAGTGAAATAAAGTTATGCTAATCAAATAATTGACGCACTATTTTATTCCCAAACCATGTTTTTAGAACAAAATTAAAAAAAGAATTGCTTTGACTCAATATTTTCTCGATTAAAATATTTGTTCAAGTATATAATAAAAAGTAGATAGCGGTAGTGCATTCGAGCTATATCGCGTGTTTAATTGAAATTGGCTTTTTTAAATGAAATAAAAAAAAACCAAAAGCACATGTACAAACACACTAGCTCGCATGGTAGCACACATAACGGTATAGCCAATGTTCAGTTTATGTAAAAATACTTTGATATATTGAGCATCGGATCGACAATATTACAACTAATATCATATTTAATGGCCAGTTGTTTGACATTTCTCTATTACAAAATCAAACAAATACGCCGTGTTGTTATGTCTACATTTATAAACATTTCATTCATATACCTTTGGCATTGAGACCAAAGAGAAAAGTTTCAGTAGCTATTCGGCATTGTCAAAAAACCTAATCAATAAAAATACATTAAGTATTGTTTGTTAACCTTTAATTTAACGTTTATTAGGACACAAAATAGAGTTACATTTTTAACTTTTACTAAATCCACGAACTGCACATAACTTCCTGAATGGAGGTTCTGTCGGGTGATATTTTCCTATTGTTTATAGACTTTTTTCCCGATGAAAGTGATATTACACACCCACCCAAAATTCATCTTAATATGTAACAATTGAATGTACTATTGACAAACCAGTCGTGTTTTTAGACCCCGCGTCCATTACTTCAACAATACTCCAAGTTCTATACCACCAAATAACACAGCTAAATGAGAATTAGTTTGAAATTTATGCACATTCAGATTTATGTCTGACCGATGTGTCGATCGAAATATGAATCAATAAATATTACGAAGAATTTGTATTGCTCGTGTGTGCCAACTCTTTTATAAAAAAGAGTTTTAAACCGGAATCTTAATTGTTTCTCACTATAAGTAGTAGCATATTCTGGCCATTGAATTATGCTAAATGTTTTACTTCAGATAATAGCTGCAATGAATTCGTTGAATTACATTCAATTTAATGAGGTAATTTTTAAATATATGCAAACATATTCACCATATATTAACGCTTGCATTCTAGAAAAATATTCGACAAAAAATTATTCAAAAATTGTAACTATATTCTGTCAAATAACCGTAAATGAAATATTGTCACCATACAAAAGAATTACTAGACTTCTCAAATAATTTTTCCTTTCTGAAGAATACTACGATTTAGAGTAAAATAATAAATATTTCCCCTTTTCGATAATTATAGTCCTTTGGAATTTCTAATGCAAATTAATTACATTTAGACAACTGATACTTTCTTATAAAATTCTATTCGTCTCCATAAGCCTCGATAATTTTATGCAGATTACTGCTATTATTTGGTGTTGTCATGCCATTTTCATGTGTTTGATTCTTGAGGATAGTAACTGTTCTGATTGCACAAAATTGTACATGAATATCGCGTAAAATAAAATTATCTTTATACTGCTTTTATAGAGAGAGAAATTTCTTTATTATTTGTTAAATTTTGATTTTAACAATGAATCACGCTTGGATAACGATAATTCATATAGCATTACGTATGTTGTATTTAAAATAGTCTACATACTACATTTGACCAGTTTATTATTAAAGGTAATATAGACGAACATATAAACATATTTCTATGCGTATTTGTTATTAAATTTTCTGTATATAACGAATAATATCAGTCTAATTCAAAGAGTCGAAAGCACCCGTATTCTAAATTTTAAACTTTAATTTGATATTTCCAAAAAATTCGAATGACATACCTTTGTTTTGTTATAATTACTTTTACACCGTAAAATTATAGTATTTAATCCATAAAATATAGTTTCTAAATGGATAATTGTAGAATGCGCAAAAAAGAAAACTTTTATATTTTGACGATTCTTGTTTAAGTCGCGATAATGATTGAAACTAGTATTATTTTAGAATATTAATAAAAATGTTAAAATATCATTTTTTTTAAAAATATTATTTTATTTCAATTTTCAGATGTTACGCACATATAGCATGATTTTATCAATCTATATTTTCCATTCCTATTAATTATGCTTTAAAAATGATATAGTTCCATTTTAGGAAGCATAATACCTCACTAAACGATTAAAGGTTTCCTTCTTGACTAAGAACATAAAATACGCGCACAAATACCATTTATTTTTTTATTGGAAATGTCATTTACTGAGTATAAATTATGAAACACTGCCAGTATATCTTTCAGCGTAGCTAACTTTTTAAACACTTAAAATATGTACTTTTCTGATGAAAAACATATAAAATGATGAATGAAATTTAAAAAATTCGAAAATATATTTAGCATTTAAAACACCAGCGTTAGAATAGTAACGGATATTCCAAGCTATCTTTAATTTTTCATGTTAATGCACTGTTTTGCAATTATCTGAGATACATAATTGTTTTAATTTTTATCTTTATACATAATCTTGACGATAAATAAACTACAAAAATAATGTGAAAATTAAAAAAATACAATGATTTATTATTTTTAATTAAACCCTGTTTCAGTGACTATTATTAACGGCCATTTCACAACTGTATTCTACATTTTAATCGCAAAAGGCAAACCTGGTTCTTTCAATTCTGTTTGCGAACTTGTAATAATGACCAATACCATTGAATTTAACCAGTTGTCAAATAACATAGTAAAACTACCTTTTTGTTTAAATGAATCTGAATTGTAAAATGACGCTTCCTAAAAAATCGAGATGCGCTTTTATACCAGAGACAATTATATAAACAACTCATTAGCGGAAATTAGGCAGCACAAAAATGACGTCGGCATGTGTATAATAAACTTAATGCAATAATATGATTAAATAAGGCAAAAAGTCAATGCACTGTTAGTATGGAAAATTAATATATTCAAAAATTAGACTTCCAATAAAAATAAAATAATACCTCATTTACAAAATAGTAGAATATATATTGAAAAATACAGGTTTTTTACATGTTTGGGTGTTTTGAATTTCTTCCAGTCCTCTTAATCGATTTAAGCAAACTCCATTAAACGTCGATCAAACTGATATGCGTGTTACAAATTTTTGTTCTTAAAAACATATATTACCCGATAAAAATTTTTAGAATTAATTTAAAATTACACAGTAGCGTTTTCTCTTCATCTTTTCAACTGGTTCTGCTGGAGATACGAAGCAAAATGCAGTTATGTTTATAGAGAAAAACAGTCCACATTAAATGAGGTACAAGACATATATATTAAACTTAACTTGTTAAAAATTGGAAATTTAATGATCTCATAGAAAGACAAACTGTGTTCTCATTCATATCGTACTATCATATATTTTAATTTTCTTAAATGTCTGTAATGATTTTAGAATGCGGCACCAAGCATCGGCTTTATTTGGTCTATACTGTGACAATAGAAATACTTCTCATAGACAAAGATGGATAAACTAACTACACCTAATCAAGTTTGCAATCTTAATATAAACATCTGTCCCATTATTTACGTACATTTGTCAATATAAACTAAGTATTGTACAGTCTGGAAAAGGCAATTCGTTCAGTTGACCTGAAATGTCCTTATTGGAAACTCAGCATGTATTGTCCAGAATTTGCCGCAAACAGGGCTAACACCTGGGCACGACTACTTCGTAATCTGGTGCTCTAACCACAGGGCCACCTTGGCGCACACTACACACAATTTTCAGTCACATAATAACTAATGATTTGGTTAGAGTATTTTTATTAGGTAGAACTCATATGGCATCCATTTAAACATTAAGTTCCAACTAACCATCCCCAATCTGTTATTACTGAACCGACACCACAATAAATGGGGAAGTGGTATTGAAATGAACATTTATATAATTAAACGAACATTGGTTGCGCGGGTGGTGATAAAATTTAATATAATCAAAGTTGCAAAATTCATTTAAACACCTGGCCCATTACGTACATACATTTGTCAGCAGAACTTCGGTTTCAGGTGGAATATATTGGGAATCTCTTAAAACCAGCAGTCATATCTAGCACGTCCAGACTTGTCTGTGTAAAACAAGCACAACGCCACCTGGTGAAGTATCACTAAATTGAAAATTTTGTTATTGAACATTGCCTGACTTGTGAGGAAATTATTTTAATCAATTTGGGGAGCGGGATATCACCAATGGTCTCATCAAATATTTATATTTAGCAGTATTAATTTAACAATGTATAAATTAGCAACGAAAATCCATCCGTTTAACGGTTTAGTGTTTGTTTGAGAGCTCTTCTGCTATTGCCGAGTATTTCGCCGCGGATGGGACTCAAAACCTAGCACATATTTTCTTGAGTCTGTTACATTATGCAAGCGTCACACCGCCACAAGATATAAGCAAATTTTAATTGTATTGTATATCATTTTAATGGTTAGCTTTTTCATATTTTTAGACAATCCGTTCCAATCCCTAATTTGTAATTTTAGAACAGACACCACCTTGCATAAGATGTGAAAGTGCATTGAATATTTACACAAGTAAAAACCATTTATTGTGCTAGTTGTGATAAAACTTATTTAAGGTAATGATGCCAGTTTTATATAAACGCTTGCTCCATTATTTATATATTTTTTGTTATAATCTAACGGTTGTATTAGATATCAAGAGCAGATCAAATACTTTCTGCAATTTGTTCGCGGAAGGGGATCGAACCTGCCAGATTTGCTTTGGATTAATCGACCCTAATTCCTGCTGCACACTGCCACACAATACAAACTGTTTTTAATTATATACAAACTTAAGTTATTGGGACGCATTTTATTGATTTGGAGTCCACCATGCATTCCTTTAGACCTAACGATACAAAGAGTCACTCTGAACACTCCCTATACTACAGAAAAAGTGATACTAAATTGATCATTTTTTTGCATTAATACATTATTGGCGCCTCTGATGGTTAAATTATTTAAATTCATTTTTCGAATTTTATTTATTTATTTATTTGTCAGTGTAAAGTGAGCATTGTTCAAAATTGAAAAGGCATTTCATCCAGTAAATCGGTTTTGCTGCGTATTTGCACTTGTTTAAATAGATTCCACAATTTTAAAACGAAAACGAATCGAAACGGGAACACATGCCTCGGAGTATGTAATTCTTTCCAGTGCGTTATCCTGCCGCTCACTACATATATCATTTTCAGATATATACTTATTTAAGTTATGTGGTAAGCCTTTCCTTCAATTGATGCCTACGTGGAACGTCTTCAGACATAAAGTTCCAACTTGCCCCCATATAAAGGCAATACAATTTAACAATAATTGATTGCGCCGTCGTGGTGACAATTCTTTAAATCAAGTTTGCGAGTTTGAAGTAAACACCAATCCCATTTTATTTAACCAGTCTTCGTACAACATAGCAAAACTACCGCCAGCCGCAACGCACTGACGCGTTTCGACTTTCTATGATCATCATCAGAGTACGATGGCAAACTGAATATCGAGGATCAAACCTCATTGAATCTATACGGAAATCAAATTAAGATATGCGGCTCTCATCTCTAGCAGTCTCGCATACAATGAACTTGACTGTAAATGTCGGCTGCACATTTTCTATGCAGTCACGAACATTAACTGTTTGCAGCTTTCGCCACATATACATATATAGGCAATACAATTGAACAATAACTGATTGTGTGGGCGGTGGTATCAAATCTTTAAATTAAGTTTGCGAGCTTCAAGTAAACACCTATCCCATTTTATTTAACCAGTCGTCGAACAACATAACAAAACTACCGCCAGGCGCAACGCACGGGCGCAATCAATTATTGTTAAATTGTATTGCCTATATATGTATATGTGGTGAAAGCTGCAAACAGTTAATGTTCGTGACTGCTTAGAAAATTTGCAGCCGACATTTACAATCAAGTTCGTTGTATGCGAGACTGCTAGAGGTGAGAGCCGCATATCTAAATTTGATTTCCATATAAATTCAATGCTGTTTGATCCTCGATATTCAATTTGCCGTCTTACTCTGATGATGACCATAGATGGTCGAAACGCGTGAGTGCGTTGCGGCTGGCGGTAGTTTTTCTATGGTATACTTGACTAGTTAAATAAAGTGGGATTGGTGTTTACTTCAAACTCTCAAACTTGATTTAAAGAATTGTTACCACCACCCGCGCAATCAATTATTGATAAAATAATGTTAATCACATTTTCGATCTGGTTGTAAACACTTTCGAGAATAAACAAGGTTTTCAGCATAAATTAAGCTTGTACAAGTTAGCTAGAGTAATGCCTTCAGTAGACCATGTTCGACCACCCTGGAAAGCTTCAAGTACTTTACAGAAATTTGCGCGGACGGGACTCGAACTGAGGTACATTTGCTTTCGCGTCTGCGAATCTTTCGTCTACGCCATGTTGCCTTACTTTGCATTACCTTTTTCCGTTTTATACTAGCTTAAGTTTTTCTTAACTTTTACTTCAATCGATACATAGATGACATCTCTCTAGATTAATTATTCTAAATAAACGCACCAAACCTGTAATAATAGGGCATACACCACGCTACATAAGGAAGTTTTTTCAATAGAATATTTATACATCTAAAAAATCATGTATTGCGCGGATGCCGGAAGAAAGGACTTAAATAAATTTTGCAATCATGATATGTATGTCAATCGAATTACCGTATATTTAAAACTACAGACGCATATAAAAGACGTGATATCCCTTATGTGTGAACAAAACTCGCATGAGATAAATCTTAAATGAAATTAAAATTTTGCTTTTATATATTTCATTTGCATTTATTTTAATGATCACTGGCATATCATTTCGACTGTCTTAGCTAAAAATCCAAATTGACCACGTAGTTTCATTTCAGTACGTACCTATATTACCTAACTAATTGCTGTTTTAATTTGTTTTAATGAATGCTATTTATACGTACTTAGAAATTTCAACAAAATGAGACTAATTATTTTAATTTTATTAAACAAATTAACATTACTAACGCCAAAATATGGCACATAAGCAGATACATGCCTCTGAAGCGGAATGAAAATTTAAAGACGTTAGTTATAAAACAACAAACAAATAGATCACTTCAATACTGTTTGTTGCGGAGAGCTAATATATACGCAAGTATGTATTAGGTGTTGCGAACCTAGTAACAAATTAGTTCAGATGTGACCAGAAGGATAAAACAAAGGCAGCATGAACGGAAATTATAATCTCATGCACATTCGTTTCGTGCTTACTGGCGACTCATCAGTAGGAGCCGGTATTACGCCCTTTAACAACTATATATTTGGGTACAGATTGTGGGATAAAAGGACGGTACAATCTCCTAGACGAATGTGTAAACCTGTAGTGGTGAAGCTAACATCATATAAAGTCTTCGACAAAGCGACTTCAACGCTAACTCACACTATATAATATGCATAACGAGTCTGTAATGGATACTAACAATATGGCTATTGTGTTAGTAACAGATACGAACATTATAGTACAGAAACGGTACATGGTACTAACATGATGGATATCAATGTATGCTATTGTTCACCGAAATAGAGAATTACAACTATTTCTGAACACCTGTTACTCCAGTAAATCCATACACTCTGGCCTTGATCGATATCAGTTATCACAAAAAACTACATCAGCTGCAAAACGGAAGCATTTAAAGTTTACGAAGATCCACAAGTGTTTCCGAAGGGACGAAACGAGGTGGTCTCAGCAACAGGACAAACATTAAAGTAGATAATACATTTTTTTTAAATAATTGATCGCTCGAGTGGTGATAACAATTCTTGCGAGCTTGAAGTAAACACCAATCCCATTGTATTTAACCAGTCGTCGAACAACATAACAAAACTACCGCCAGTCGCAACACACTAACGCGTTTCGACCTTCCTTGATCATCATCAGAGTATGACGGTAAACTGACTAGCGAGGATCAAACCTCATTGCATATATATGGAAAGCAAAATAAGATATGCGGCTCTCACCTCCAGTGGTCTCGAATACATTTACGTGACTGGAAATGTCGGTTTCACAATTTCTATGCAGTCACGATTGTTATCTTTTGTAGTATTCTCCGCACACATATATGTATAGACAATATGATTAAAATAATTGATTGCGTTGGTGGTGATAAAAATTCTTTAAATCAAGATTTTGAGCTTGAAGTAAACACCAATCCCATTGTATTTAACCAGTCGTCAAACAACATAACTAAACTAGCGTCAGTCGCAACGCACTGACGCAATTCGACCTGAGAGTATGACGCCAAGCTGACTAGCGAGGATCAATTCGCACTGCATATATATGGAAAGCAAAATAAGATATGCGGCTCTCACCTCTAGTGGTCTTGCATACATTGTACGGGACAGAAATGTCGGCTGAAAAATTTCTTGTTGTTTGTAGCTTTCGCTGCACACACACACACACATATATGTATATATATATATATATATATATATATATATATATATATATATATATATATAGACAATACAATTAAACAATATTTTGTTTTCCTTATCTATTTAATGCGGTTTGATCCCCACCAGTCAGTTGGCCGTCGTACATTGATGATAATCAAGGAAGGTCGAAACGCGTCAGTACATTGCGACCGGCGGTAGTTTTGTTATGTTGTTCGACAACTGGTTAATTTCAATGGGATTGTTGTTTACTGCAAGCTCGCAAATTCGATTTAAAGAATTAAATGTAGATCATGGTACAAAGCGTAATAGATAGAAGCGTCTACACAGTCTCCATTCGACTTAAGACTACAACGATGGTATGTGGCATGAAGATTAGTAACTTTAAAGGAAGACTTTCGTGATGCTTGTGCTTTAAGAAAACACATCATTTTACTATCCAAACAAGAACTACCATCTTGCAGTAGCTACCAACGGATTACGAAGAGCGGCTGACCATCTTCCGCAACAAGCGGAAGAATATGTTCACCTAAAAAAAGATTAAACCGGATCAAATCACCAACATGAACGAGGTGCCCCTCAAATTTTCAATTCCTATTAGTCATATTATCGAGATAACTGGAACTGTTATAATATCTATAAGCACTACAGGTAATGAGGTGTCATGTATCACAGTCGTGATCCGTTGTCAGGCCAATGACAAGTAACTACTACCAATGAGCATTTTCGAGAGAAAGAAATTGCCAAAAGAAAATTTTCTTGCCGGAACAACAGTATAAGCTAGCCAAAAATGTTGGATGGACGACGAGTAAATGAATGAGTGATTGCTGGAAGTCCATGTCAAGAGACCGAGTTTTTTTCAAGTTACCTTTATTACTAATTACTGAAATCAAGTTTGCAATCTTGATATAGGCACCTGACATTTTACGTACATACATTTGTTAGTACAAAATGAGAATAGTATAAATAGTATAAAATAGTATAATAGTATTAATTGCTCTTTTACATTGTCCAATTTTTAGTTTATACTGACAAATATATGTGCATAATGGGACAGGTGTTTATTTTAAGATCGCAAACTTGATTTAACTAATTGTTATCACCGCCCACGCAACCAATGTTTATTTAATATACATCTCAAGTACTATTGATCTACGACCCGATGCGCGTCCATCACAGACCAAGTGAAGCAAACAAACATATTCCAGGAGGAATAAAAACAATAATAAAAATATTAGATATTATTGTTAAAAGATCTAAAAGGTTAGACTGCGAGCTGTACTAAAGCAGTGAGTGACAAAAGGAGAGCATACATTTACCAAGACGGAGAGGCAACGCTGGGTTAGATACGCCACCATATGCCAATGGATTGTTGACGTCTGGTACTGGGTATAGTTATAAGCTATTATTCGAGGTTTTGTAAGGTAAAGAAGCATCATTGCACAGAGAGGTAAGGCGACGATTCTGAATCGGACGATGACGTGAATCCGGTCATGCTTTCTGGTGAAATCACCTACATTCTGAACTCAGTTACAAATAATGAAGTCTTCACTGGGTTTGTGGATCAAGAAAAACGGGAATAAACTTGCTTTGAGAATTTTTGTATAAATTTTGGAAATCAAATTTATTTTTAAATATCTTTACACTTTTTAATAAAATTTATTTTCCTATTTTTATAGTGGACAATAAAATTGTTATGGGTAATGTACTTGAAATGCACCATAAAATCCATTGCGCTTTATATCTGTAAAATACCCTTACATAGAGTTTTAATTATATTCTGGTAAATACTTTAAATTTTTTGTCAGAATATGCTACGCTTTTTGTAACAGAGCAAAAAATCATCCTGTAGACCAGAATCTTCCTTAGTAGAACCATTTTAGAGTACAATCATGATTTTTCTTGAACGAGGCTTAAATTTGGGTCACACTTTTTGGAGTTAGTCGCCCTACATTGCGCAACACTATCCTCAAGTTCACACAATTTTCAGTAATGTACTAACTAAGAGCTCGTTGTAGGCAATTCCGTTAGATAGAGCTTACGAAGCGCCTGTTTAGACGTAGATTCACAACTGTCCATGGCCAATATTTATTTCAGAGAAACATCATATTACCTGGGTGAAATGTATTTAATTGAAGGTTGGAGCAAATAATCAATCGTTGTTTGTGCAGTTGTTGATATCTGGTGTTTAAATTATTGTTGCGATCTGGATAAATGCGCTCCCACATTGCAGATATTCGTCTATATGAAATAAGCATTTTATAATGTAATAGATGCAATTCTTCCAGCAGTCTGGTTTCATTCTTAATAGAAACCCTTCAAGTTCTGAGTAAAATTTTGACACAGACATGGCTGAAACAGTAACACATTTCGTTTGACTTGTAACTCTGCCTACTGCGCCACACTTACTCCCTACACTAACTTGAAATTTTGTCAGCATTGAGTTCAGTTGCTGTCTTTGTGAAATCCATTTAGACAGATAATTGCACCAAGAAAACAACAATCTTGCGTTATATAGCAGACACCTCGCAACCTGGCAAAGTGGTATTGAATTGAAGATTTATATAATTAGGAAATCATTGGTTGCGCGGATGGTGTCAATAATCTCAAGCTTATTTTAAACAGTTCTACCATAATACACTCATTTTTTTAGTGTAAAATAAGCGTTTTAATCGTTATCAAAAGTTTTCATCAAGCATGCCAATTTCGTTTCTATTGGGAACTCCGCAGGAACTGTTCAGAATTTTTCCGCGTTCAGGACTCGAACCTGCGCAAATCTGCTACGGAATACGTTGTTCTAACCACTGATTCAACCTGCCGAACACTACACACGACTTTCAGTTATATAACAACTAGTTTTCTTAGCTAGCTTTTCCTCTAGGTGAAGCCTACTTGGCATACGTTTAGACCTAATTTTCCAACTAACAACCCCAATCAGTCTTTATAGAACAGACATAACTCTACCTGGTGACGTGGTATTTATTTAAATATATATATTTATTTCAACATTCATTGAATGCACAGATGGTGATAATAATTGAAATTGCGGTTGCAAGCTTGATATAACCAACATTTCAATTATATATGCATTTGGCAGTATAATTTAAGCACTGTGTTTGCTAGCAAAAGCGATTCATCCAGCAGATCGGTTTCGTCTTATTGGGAACTTCTCACGTTATGTCCATAATTTTGCCACGGACAGGGCTCGAGCCTGAAAAAGATTGTTTCCAAATCTGTTATGCAATCCATTGATATTTTTTGGGCTTCGCATGTCTTTCAAATAGAACGCTTTTACATTCCTTGAGACATAAAATAGCAGCTCAATAGGTCACCATAGAATAGACACCAGGCTACCTGGGGAAATTTCATTCAATTGAAGTTTTATTTAATCAAGCATTCACTGATTGCGCGGAATGGCAATATTAATTTTTCCAATATCTTTTTTGAAATATATTTAAACAAAAATCACTTTATACATAACTATCAATTTTAAACAATTATTGCACAATGTAGCAAAGACACTTCGTTAAGTACAACGGGTTGCGCAAATTTGTAACTCGTCTAATAATTTTCAGAATTTATCAGCGAAAGGCACTTGAACTGTGGATATTTTTATTTTGATTCTGTAAATACATCCACTATGCTGTACTGCCGATCAATGCATAATATTTTCTGTTTAGCCTTTGTTCAGATGGAGCCTTTCTGGCATCTGTTTAGGTCTAAATTTCAATTTATTACCAACAGTCTTTCAATATAGACAGTGAAACCATGCTATATGTGGAATTGCTAATTAAAGGAGGATTTGTTTACACAAACGAGCATTTGTGGCCCGAATGGTGAGAATAATTTTTTTAAATCAAGTCTGCGAGCTTGATACAAATACCAATTTTATCCTGCATTTGTCCATGTAAAATTAACATTGTGTAATGTATCGATGACAATTCATCCGGTAAATCAGTTTCACTCTTATTGAGAACTCTTCGAGTAAAATATAAATCGCATCGCATCGATCATAAATTAAAATTTATCTCTCCCAAACTTTAAGATAGTTTAAGTAGACTTCCTTCTTTGGAAATGATATTTTATTTATTTGATATAAATGTATTCAGGGTGAACAAAAATCGCCTAAGTTGTAAATGAAATTCACTAACTGTACATATTGCTTTATTATTTTACTCGTTATATATATATATATATATATATATATATATATATATATATATATATATGTGTGTGTGTGTGTGTGTGTTTTCAATTATAAAATACTGTGTTAAATTAAAGGAATGGACATTATAAATATATATATATATATATATATATATATATATATATATATATATATATATATATATAAAGTAGTATCGGTCAACAGTAAACCATCTATTCTCCAGTTACAAGTTGTAATGACCAAAAAATACGTTAGATTAAACCGAATTATTTCATTTATTGCGCAGCTTGCTTTTCTAATGTAATAAGCTGCACTATTCTGATGAAAATAATCCACCATTTGAACTCTGGCTAGAAAAATTCTAACCTCTATTTGTGATTATTTTTTCAGGGGCAACATCATCCTCGCAGATCAATTGCATTTCATATCTTGCAAAAACTTTAACTAACACATATATTTATCGCTAGAATTAAATATACCCATTTCTTTCTATTTCGACCGAAGTCTTTTGTCGGGATATAAACCATGTAACAAACGCATTAGAGGCTTTTGCCATATCATCTTTACCACTGATGTCGCGTAGTGTAGGCTGTTTCCAATTATATAGAATAATCAGCTGTCCAGTCAATTTTTAATTATAGTGGATCATATTCAGTATCGGTTACGACCATAAGCGCCATCATTGCTGGAGAAATTTTTGGAAGTACCTAAGAATAGTAAATAATTTTTTAAATTCTCTTTTTAGATAAAATTCAAGGATGATCTTAATCCTGCGAAATTGAAATATTTTACATAGATGAATATATATATATATATATATATATATATATATATATATATATATATATATATATATATATCGACTATATACATTCTTGGTTTGAATTTGATTACGTGGGTGGCATTTAGTCTGACTCGGATTTACTTATATTTCTTGCTTGGGCTGATTGGTAAGTGTATATGCGTATGAGTCTGATTTTGTGTGTCTGTTTGCGTATATGGCCTTTCTCGTTTTATTGATAAGTAATGAAGGGTTATACACCAATACAAGAATAACCAGATTTCATACATCATTTCAATTCAACGAAAAATGCCCCACACGCATTCATACGCACAAACAGACACACATCCAGACACATACGCATATACACTTAATAATCAGCCCAAACAAAAAATAGAAGTAAAGCCGAGTCAGACTAAATGCCACCCACGTAATCGAATTCAAACTAATCTGACTCGGTTTTATTCCTATTTCTTGTTTAGGCTGAATATTAAGTGTATATGCGTATATGTCTGCGTGTGTATTTCTCGATGCGTGTAGGGGCCTTTCTCGTTGTATTGCAAAATGATGTCTGAGATCTGGTTATACTTGTATTGATGCATTACCCTTGCTTTGTCGAACATGTTTGGTTAACGATATGTTGCTTTCATAATATTTTAAAACTCAGTTTCGAATTTGTTCTGCGGTGGACTGCACATCTCACCAGATAAAAATATATAAAGTCGATAAATTACTTCGTTACGCCAGCTAAGTATATACTTACTTCTGGCTTATGATTCACTGGATATGATTTTCTTGCGCCAACTTGCAAAGTGTGAGCGTTCAGTCAAATATTATGGCATATGCATAGGCATCCATTCAAATGAATCTAAATTGATTAAAGGTCAATTTCTCTTTGCACGCAACAGTAAAATTTTTAGTATTATATGCGTTTATTACTGGATTGGTAATATCAATCTTCTGAGGATAATTTATTTATTGCGCCATATTAAACGATGTAATTCTGGATGGGGCTATGGAAATGGAGGCGTCTGAGTTATGCAAATAAAATTTACATAGTCGAAAATTTTATACGTTAAACAAAAGAATAAACAACATACACAGTTCAAATAAATGAAGGTTAGATAAGAAATTTTCCAGTGAAAGGTAGATCAAAGAAATAGAGTAAAGAAAACATGACAATTGACATTAAAGTTAGCTTATAATTGTTGCACGCAATAAGATCAAACGAATCAACAATACAAAAAGAAATGAAGTAGGAAAATCTTAATGGCATTAATTTAAATAGGCCTACAATTGACTGAAATGTAGTAACTTTATAAAGTCACATTTATGCTTATACAAACCTATTATTTTGAATCTTTTAAACCATTCAGGTTTTTGCTTAATTAGAATGGTAGAATACATTCATTATTTAAACGCATAATAAAGAGCAATCATAGTGAAAATTTAATGTAAATCATTGAAATAACAATGATTCCGAAGTGTGCAAAACTTTGACCTACTTGAGGACTTTTTTCTACATTACAGATGTTTTGAAAGCTTCAACGGAAAATATTTATTTCTGCTTTACCTATGGCATGAGGCACCTTTAGCATATTATATATTTATTATATTATATTATTTCTGTTTATACATGTGGACTAATTTCAGTGTGCTGAAATATAACATGCATTTCCTCTGAAGATGAATTTACATTATTATGAAAGCTCTAACGTAAAATCCGTCATATATACACTACATTCATCCATGACAGTAGGTATCTTCTTTATTTCTAACAACTTTATCGATAGTTAAGCTTTTAAGGCTATTATTTGTAACGCATTCCGTTTGTTCATTGATATTTCACTGTAGTTAAAATGTTATATATATATATTAATATATATGAATGAATGACCCAAAAAGCAGAAATCTAGTCAGTAGTTCGCATTTTCGGTAACCGTATTCAAATTTATTGCACTTTGCAAAAAATATTCTAAACGACTCCAAGAAAGGCTAAAAATTGTTAAATAAATTTAAGTTTCTATAAATTAAACTTATAGATTTTTGCTTTATCTAACAGCTTATCTGCGAAATAATTTCGTGTTCGTTCATCTAGATTCTCCTTAATTTTTTGTTGGACTAAAATGTAAACAATCAACTCTTCAGATCATAGGCAGGTATGTTTGGCATTTCTTTTCATTCTAATGTAACCTACGTTTAACTAAGGTTGACATTTAATATCTTTCGGCGATTTGTTTCAGTCTAAAAGGCGAGCTCAGATTTTAACCCATCTAAGCTCTATGGGTCAAAACAATAAAACGCCTACTTATTTTTGACAACCGTTTACGTTATCTGGTTGTTCTTTTAAATTAAAAATTTAATTAAAATTTAATACTCAACAGATGATTTATAGTTTCTAAGTAAATTTTCATACTGCCATTAATTTTATTAACTCGTTTACCTTTTTATACTTCCATGTGTATGACATACATTGCAGCAAAACCACAATCGGTCACATGTACTAACATGTTTCCAACTTGGATTTCTATTAACAATGCGATACATCACTATGAAAAAAGTGGACCAAACCTTAATGCTTATAAAACTTGTGTAAATTCCTCTTAGGTTAGTTTAATTTCATAATCCGATGATGATCATAGAGTGTTGGAATGCGTGAATGTGGTAGTTTTGATGTGTTGTATGACTGGTTAGATTAAAAATAACTTTTGTTTATGCAAAGCTAGAAAATTTGATGTCAATGTAATTTAAAATAGCATACAGGCATGTTTTATGATAACCAAACAGATATATTCGAATATCCGTGACATTTATAAATTTAATTTAATTTTAAAATTAATGACCTTGTCGTTCAATATAGGACTATAGTTCTGAACACGTGGAGAATAAAATTATTTATTGATATATATATTTTTTTTTTCAGTAAATACTAATTTTATGGAATTACACCGACATCGTTTGATTTACAAAGAAAATGATATTTTAACGTGAGTTAATATCGAGATGAGAGATTAAAACCAATATTTATAATCATAGTTATTGAAATGCCCAAATTCTATAGAAAACGCCATAAAGCAATTGTTCACCTCCACAATATATTCAGCTGTGAGCCGAGCAATGATGAATTCATTGCGTTAAACTTAATCTTGGGACTGCGAAATTGGTGAATGATTAATTTTCTAATTGAACTAGCACAGCTTCTGCTTACTCTAATATAATGCACGTTCGAATGAATAACTTGTATTGTTTTTAAATTGAGTTTTTCTTAAAATATCCTTTGTTGTTTAACCAAAGACATGGAAGCTAAGATTACACCGGATAGTCGTTTAATAATTTCGAAGGGACTTGCAATTTTGACACTATGTGTTGCTCTACTTCAAAGGTTTTCCAGTTTCCAGCACAAAATTGCAAGTTGGTGTGTAGATCAATTTTTCCAAAATGACTTTGTAAGGATCCTGAAACTTTCTTGTGCATTGCTAGATTGAGTTTCATTCTTACACCTAGATTCCTCTTATGACTTTATCAGTAGGAAAATATCGGTGCATTGCTTTATAAGATATACGTTATCAGCACCAAAGCATCAAAATGTTTAATGAAAGACAGTAGCGTATATTTGTTGGTTAATAATTGAAAGCTCTTTCATACCAACTATATTCATTTGGTCGTATTGTTTAGCCGAAGAATTTTTGTTCACGTGACTTTCTTATTTCCAAAGCAATATATTGAGTTTTGCCTCTTATCGATTCCCGTCGTACTGGGCGTGAATGTTGTTTAAATTACTTCAAAAAAACTTAGCATCCATTCCTGGTTGATAAATCCTTGCGCAGTATTTAGATTGAAAGTCCTATATAATTCCTCTTATTTTAAAATCTTCTAGATGTACTACATTCAACAAGCTGCTTAAAACAATGTAAGTAAATCTTGTATAAATAAATTGTCCAAATCACTACCTTGATTATATCAATTGATATCACCGACCACGAAACCAATATTCGTTTAACCTAACCATCGGACATTTAGGGAACTAAAGCGAACAAGATATGCTATTGCACAAAGATTATACTTTAACAAGCTCAATCATTTATTTTTAAACTTCTATGCACAAATACTTGTTCTGATAAAATAGGCCACGCTGAATTGCGTTTGAACGTTTGAAGTATTTTTCTAGAGTTGGTTGCTTCCATAGATTATGTAACTAAGGGCGGAAAAATTGGTTAACTACCAAACGCCGGCTCCTGTTGTTGGATAAGCCAGCTGCATGTCTAAAATGACACTTAGCCTTCATTTTGTGGTTGAACGTACTGCCTTCAGACTATCAATTGCTTTCTGCAAGATAGTGGAATAAAGATTTATCATTGAAGTTATATTTTCAAACCCGTTCGCCCTTTATATATGCATAGCACACCATAAAGATTCTCAAAGAGAAGTATTTTGCTTTTTAAATTATCATTTTATTCATCTATCTAATCGTAGGATGCAGCCAATAAACGCTATAAAATAACTTATAATCCTCTTTTGACGGGTTTCGGAAGCTGATGGAGGTACTTGTAAAAGACTTAATAATTCCAGCGTTCAACCCTGACAGCACACTAAGAGTGTTCTAAGTATAAATTAATGTTGCTCTTTACTTATCGGCAAAAATATTTTTTAATTATAGGCAGAACATATTTGACATTATACAATTTGACTTCCGTTACACTATTCTAAATTTATTATCCGATACATTCGTGTGACATTAAAACTACGGAAAGTCATTTTCAAATGAACTGAATAAGTGGTAAAAATTTATCAATTAGCTGCAGAAATTGGATCTATTAAACATGTGAAAATATTGTGCAATGTATGGAAGTATGTACTAGAGAGAAAAATCTATGATCAAAACGTATTTTACGGCATGCTCATTTAAGAGAAAGTACGATTATCATATTGCGAAACTGTAATCTTGTAATGCTAAAGAAATTATGAAGTTATTTAAATACTGTAGGGTTATAATTCTGTTCAGCTCGTTGGTATAGTTTTACGATAAATCGTTTAAATTCATTGGCTTACTAATATTTAGATCAACGTTTCCGGCTGCCTTCTTCTAAATCAGCACCAACTTGTCACAAATTTCCAAATTTATACTAAATCCGATACAAGATCTTAACGAATATTGGTAAGTTATAAAATTATTCAGATTAAAGTCTTTTAATGTCAAATATGGTTGCTTCATGCATAAATGAATTAAAAACATGCGAAACTGGATGTATCAAAGTTACCTGGTCTGTTTAGTGATTGGCACAGGTTGTCACGTTTGTTTCGCTCGTTTCAGACATTTAGAATTCTACTTCCGGAATCCTTTATCTCTACATCACACGTCTTAAACTAACGCTACTGGAGCTTGTTCCTAAGGCATGTGATACTTCATTAATATCCTGCATGTACAAAATTTTGCAAAAATAAATTGCGTGCAAATATTACTGCCGCTATACTTCCACACATAGTTATCTAGGAATTCTGAATAGTCTATGTCTAATAACCGATTTTTATACGATAGTAATAGACTATCCGTTCCTACCATCACAGGCTTAACTAAGAATTTTATAATGTAGAAAAGGCAATTCATCCAGTAGACCGGTTTCGTCCTTATTGGGAACTCATCACGTACTGGCCTTCGGAATCTGGTACTCTAACAACTGAGCCACCCTGCCGCTCCTCAGTAGTTATAGCACAAGATTATGAAGCAAACGTGTCCAGGTTCGAGCACTGTCCGCGGCAAATTCTGGCCAGTACGTGATGAGTTCCCAATATGGACTAAACAGGTCTACTGGATGAATTCATTTTTCTACACTATACAATTCGTAGTTTATAGAGACAAATGCATGTATTTAATGGGTCAGATGTTTATATTAAGTTCGCAAACTTGATTAGAGTAAACGTTGTCACCTCACGCGCAACCAATTTCTATTTAATTAAAGGCTACTTTCCGGTTGTTTTGTTCGTTGGACATATTTTGGATTCCATTTCCGGAATCTGTCGTCTGTCGAGAAGGCATCACTTTTCTTACAATCAAGCTATTGGATCTTGTTTCTAAGACTTGTGCTATTGCATTAATTGTCTGCTTGTACATAATTTTGGAAAGTAATTGGCCTGCATAGTCGTCTTGGGGTGCTGGATGGTGACTATGTCTATTAAACTATTTATACAAGTAAGTGATAGGGTAGCCGTTCCTACAATTACAAATCGTGAAATTAATGTAAGCAAAAGTCGTTTAAAGTTAACCTTCGTTTGACATATTGTTTACAAACTAATCAATGAAATGAACTTACAAACTAATAAACCTTTGCCGTTCATACAATAATATCTAATCCAACAGCGAACAGAACTAGCTTTTAATTATCCATATTAGATTTTAACCCATAAATAATTTATTTTTTCTAACTAACGAACAACGAACGAAGGGTATGCTATGCTTGAGAACTATTAATTAATTTATGTTCAAATAAAAATTAATGACTTCGACATATTACAAAACGGCAATTGTCGAACAAAAGTAGATAGGGTAAATAAACTATTACATTAAGCACACATGTCTAAAGAAAACAATAAACTAATTGAATGATGAATTTGGGAAAATTTATGAATTCAAAGTAAAGTAAAAGCTATCAATCAAACATCATACTAGCACAATCAGCGTTGGTGTAACATAAAATAAAATAAATACTACTTTTGCAATTGAGAGCTGATTACAGATGAAT
This sequence comes from Eudiplozoon nipponicum, assembly GCA_029291075.1. Classification (NCBI taxonomy): domain Eukaryota; kingdom Metazoa; phylum Platyhelminthes; class Monogenea; order Mazocraeidea; family Diplozoidae; genus Eudiplozoon; species Eudiplozoon nipponicum. Next base: position 26,182 of record JAQBSW010004155.1, read on the forward strand.
TAAAGTACACAAGAATAAAACAAGAGTTATGGAACAGAAAAAATGAATGACGAATATAACGATATTTAAATTAATATCGTCGCGTTATAAACATTTGCCTTGTTATTAATGAGCATAAATTAACTCCTAAATATAGATGTTATAAATAAGTCTACCCTCAGTCATCTTATAGGGTTTGATTATGATTTCTGTTAATGCCATTTTCGAACAGCGTTTCCTGCCAGTTTCTGTTATTGTTTGAATAAGCCGCCATTATATCGTCCAATATTTTATTTCTCTGTTTAAAAGTTTAAAACATTGACACTGAAAATGTTCTACACGTTTGCATCCATCTGAATTGATTATTTGGTAGCTGTTCACTGAATGTTAACTTAGATTTGATAGGGCCGTACTTGAACGCTGTATGATAAAATTTTATAATTTTAAACTTCTGATGAAGTCCTTTATGTATAGCAACAAGCACCCGGTCTAAACATTGATAATCGCCACCAAAAGGATATTTTACTCGACTGGCCATGAATTACACAAACTACATTTAGTTAATAGCGTCCAGGTGAGCCCAAATCCCATTAGACCAATCTCTATAAACATTCGATCAGATTGGCAACAAACTGAAGGAAAAACAGCTGCGCAATTGGCATAACTACTATCGTTAATAGCGACTGAAATTTCTCAACAATAAAAGCGATCAACATTGCAATCTACGCATCCTGTGCTGTTACTAAAAGGATAAAAATGAAAATCTAGATCAAGACGAACAAAGGACAAATTTCGGCAAAAATGTTCGTGCACACAGAAGCCAAACAAGCGAACACCTCATTATGTAATTCAATCCGTAAAAGAATATATATGCAGATCTAAATCTTCACTCTATAATACATTCAGAAATAACTAACCAGACACATATGCGAACGCAATTACAATTCAATCCACAATAGATAAATTAAGAAATGGAAGTAAATCTGAAAAGTCGACTAGTTGTCATTAACGTAATAAAATGAAAACCCAGAATGTCCACAGGTGAATCATTGTACCGTGTAGTTATTATTCTCGGAATTAACTGGACATTGTCCACAATAAACAGGCACTTTGTTATTAAATACTTTCTTTTACTAATAAAAAATTACTATGGAATCTTCGAACTCAATGTATATTATATATACACATATATATATATGTATATGTATATATATGTATATATATATATATATATATATATATAGACTTCAAATCATTATGATTTCCACAGATGGCATGCTGTCAGTTGCAGTAGCTAGTCTGAACATCAGGTCTTAAGATATTCTAAAGTGGTTCCACATGAAGGAACGGCTAAACAAAAAATAAAACTTGGTATATGACTTAAAATTGTGTGTATTGTGCGGCATGAATGGTGCGGCGGATAGAATCATAAACACCGATACAAATGTGTCCGGGTGCGTATTAATCCCTTCCTTCCGAAGGCTTCAACATCTTTCATACTAACCACTGGAAATGAGGTATGATCCAATCTTCGTTGACTAGCCACGTTTTGGAACGTCATTTCCCGTCCCATCATCAGGCCTCTAATCACCCACAGTCAAAATGCTCACAATAGCAAGTTTAACCTGTCACTCCGCAAACATTCAAAGGGTATATGACCGTTATTGTTTTAACATCCTGGATATTTAAAACGCTTAATTATTTCGTTCTCAGAGTATCTTGCATATTACGTAGTGCAACGTCTGGATTTAGTATAATGCTATGGTCCACCAATAAGCAATAAGTGGGAAAAGGCATTATTATCATAAATTTGACATTGGCTTCATGTATTTTTAAACTAATGTGATTTAACAACCAAATAATCTCACAGTAGTAAACAAAAACATTAAGTGGGCTGACTAACCGTCAATCCAACTCATAGACCTTCCAACTCTTCCATTTCTTAGTTGTTAAAACTTGCGAAAACTGTGCTGGATTAAATAAGTGCAAGCCTAACTTTTCTAAACATAGTTAACAGTATTTTTGAAAAATTCTTTCTTTGTGCTCTGAATTTTCATGTCAATTAATCGCCTAGTTTCTTGAAGGAGTACTTTGAAATTCAAGCTAATATATAAAAAATTGTAACAAATCATAGACACGGATAAGAATAAATTGTTCTATATGCAAGAAGCATCGCTTTCTTATATTATAATCAATGATCGAGGTTTTGGAGTTAGTCTGTTGTATAAAACTCGTTATTGAGTTCAGGCGATATTTAAATTGATATCTGTAATAATATCCATTTTAGAATCAAATAAATTTTAATTCAAATCTACGCCAATGTTTCATGAATCATTTAAATGTGTAAATCAACATATCCAGAGGAATCAATTTAAATTCGCTAAACGAAATCAGCATATGTGCTCACATATGCTCTGATAATGACAGACACTGTTCACATAATAGACAAATCAGCGTATACTCAGTGGATCTAAATGTTCTAAGTATTGATTAATACCTTTTGTCTGTAAATTACATCAAGAAAATAATTAGAAATGGGTCGAAGTAAATAAATAAATGTTAAAATTTATTTCATGCAGGATTATTTGTTCGGACATTGACATTTGGTTCTCGAAACTACCAATTAATTCGCAAAGCCAAAATGTGATTTCATTTGAGATAAATAATAAAAATAATCAATTATAAGTCTAATTTACTGGCCAAATTGAAAAATATATTCGGTTACCTATTAATTTCATTTTCTTATCGGAATTAAACAAAATAAAAGTGAATTATTTTCTGATAAAAATACCATTTGAGGAAATTATTTAGTTCATAGATCGTATAGTAGACCAAAGTATTTTAAAATTTCTGATTGAACTCTTCTAAAGCTAATTTTTATTTGTGCGTACGTTTAAATTGTGTTTATATAGAAAGAATTTATAAGACAGTGCATAATAGACTTAAGTTACCCACTATCTATTATGTAAGGCTAGATTTTCTTAGATAATATTCGGTAGATCTTAATAAAGTAAGAAGAAATTATGTGATTTAAATATATACGTTATGCTTCAGTTAATGCCGTGTTCTTAAAAGCACGTCGCATTTAAAACCACAGCTTCTTTATAACAAAAATGCTCAGAAATACATCGATTCATTTTAGAATATTTACAGAAAATTATCTCCTAATTTTTTGGATGTGATAATTAAGTGGATGTTTTGGCTAATATTAGAAACAGTCACCTGCAAACCATTATGGTCTGCGCATTGTTTACGCGATAGCGAATTTCAATACTGTTCTGTAATATGGCGACTGAAATGAAGCAAAAATGATATTATGCATCATACAAGTTTAAAGCTGTCTAATAATTTAATCGTAAGAAGGATGCCTATTCAACGATTAGAAGAATATTTTACATTTGTATTTTCGCAGCTATTTTTTGAAATTTGCAGTAGTTTTCGATTAAATATTTAACCTAAATTAAAATAAATCAGCCAATAATATAGCCTTCAATATGATTTTTCAATAGACACGGGTCAGATTGGATTGACAGATAGACATAGATACTCGATTGCATGACCATTTTGAAGTTAACATCTATGCAATTCAATGATGAGTAAACGATCGTTACATATTGGTATACTTTTATACTCTTTACGTTTCTTTACTATGTATCGAGATTTCTGCTACCATGTTAAACTAAAAACCGAAAGAAATTGGTAATTTATAATACAAGTTGGATTATGTACTGCTGACCGATTTCTTAATGCATAAAAGTACATGTGCACACAATGAGCTTAATTTCAATGTAATGCTGGCAAATTATATAACCTGCATCCACTTAGAACTATTTTACTTTACCTTACTTGCCTGTAAATCTACTCAAATAGTTATACATATCTTCATTTGTATGGACTCATGTAAATTAGGGAACAATTACTGTACCATACTCACTTTCTTTTGTGTTTGTCAGTGTAATAGATTCAAGGACTTCTTTGTTTACCTTTGAAGTTAATGTCTTGTCCTAAGAGTTCTACTTTTTCAGTAATGAACAATAATGAAAGAATAAATATTAAGAGAGATTCAGAATAGAAGATTTTAACTAGCATAAAAACTATTAAACTATTGATTTATTGTTCTTCTTAAATTGTTAATTTGATGTAAATGATGTTTTCAACGATATATTTTTTCAATAAAATATCCTGCTTTAGTGTGACATACGCATATCAGAACATTCCAATTTTATTTTTTCTCCAATGCTATTTAGTGTTCTCTCGAGCTGCATTATTTTTTTCCACTGGTGTTTTAGCACATGCTTAAGCTGCTATAAAATTCACATTTGCAGCGTCGGATATTTCAAGAATTATTGTTTTTATTAAAATGAAATATTTGCAGCTAAAGTTGTTATCAGATTGAAATAATTATCGGATGGCAGTACGACTCCAATACGCCTAATGTTAAGTTGATTTTTTCAAATTTTCCCACCAATGTTGTTTGCGCATTATGCTTAAAACATTGTTGTATTTTACGATTTGTTTAATTATAATTCCAATAGAGCACTATATTAAAGAAGATAATTCTTATTTGATTTTCAGCATTTAACACCGTTATTTTTCGCAGTATGAAACTTTAATATTTTACATTTATCCCGGCAATAATGGCGTTACTTAAATTAAAGTTGTGATCTTGATTTAAACACCTGGCATATTATGTACATCAATTTGTCAGTATAAACTAAAAATTGCGTAATTTAGAAATGGAAATTCATCCTGGAACTGACTTCGTCCTTATTGGGAACTCTTCATGTACTGTGCAGACTTTGCCGTGGACAGCTCTTGATTGGCGTTAATGCGTGTTCTGTTCAATGCATAATTGTAGCCATGCATACATTTTCAGATTGATTAGAAAATTTGTTTTACTTTAAATCTACAATATCAAAGGTTTTGATTAAAGTAATTGTTGTCACCGCTTGTGCAACCAATCTATATTTAATTTTATATATGTTCTATTTAATACCAATTCCCCATATAGTGTGGTGTCTTTTCTCTAATGACAGATTGGAGATAGGTAGTTGGACCTTAAGGTCTAAGTGGATGCCATATAAACTCCATTCAAATGGAAAGGCCAGCCGATAAATATTAGCTGGTATATTACTGAAAATTGTGTGTGGTTTGCGGCAGGGTGGCTCAGTTGATTGGTTCCGAAGCAGAGGAGTTCAGGTTCGAGCACTGTCCGCCAATAATACCTAAACCAGATTATTGGATGAATTTTGCACGCGTTTATACTTTCCGTTTATGCTGTCTTTGTTTTATCCTTCTGGTTATATTTAAAAAAATTTTTTACTAGCTGCGCAGCATCTAATACACAATTGTATATATCATTTAAATCAAGTTTGCGAACTTGGAATAAACACCAATCCCATTGTATTTAACCAGTCGTTGAACAACATAACAAAACTACCGCCATTGCGTTGCCACTGGCGGTATTTTTGCCAGGTAATCCTTTGTTGTCTAATGGAGTGGTGTTACTCCCAAGTTCTAAACTATTAAAAGGTATTACCACCACCCGCGCAATCAATTATTATTTAATTAAATTGCATACATTTTAGTTCTCCACAACAAACAGTATATGATTTGATGATTTTTGTGAGAAACTTACAACAAATAACATACATTGTTAATCCCTAAATTATTTTCTGTATTGTCTTCCCTAATATCCGGACTTTATACCAATTCTCTTATACTCAAATGTATACACAAAATAATCCACCTAACCACACACGCACACAACAACCTATACACACATATTTGTACTCTAATCTAAAGTGACATTTTTAGAATAAGTTTAAGTAAACCATGTGGTTTGACTTACACACCTATCCGTGATGTTTCAATTCTTTTATTTACTTTTCCCGACGCGTTAAAGTATTTACAATTTTTTTTTATTTTGATCAAATTGCAGTTATCCTCAAATATCCGGGTTACATTATCTCATCCAGCGCAAGGTACAGCAATATTTAAGCTTTTGATATGGTATGCTTATAGTTATTCTATAAATGTCACTATAGATAAAAGTACACATATGTGTGTATAGGTTGTTGTGTACGTGGGGGGATGAGATGGATAATTTTGTGTATACATGTGAGTATAAGAAATTAGGAATTAAGTCCGGATATTAGAGCAGACAATAAAAAATATAAACAGATTTGTCTTGAATGAGGATACCACACTTGCCACAAGTTGTTTTTTTTTCTGTGAGTATGATGTCAACTCGGAAGAAGGGGCTGGAATTGAAGTCCTGAAAACTCTGGAAAACTTCGGAAAACCTGGTGCCAACATCGTTTTCAGAAAAGCAGCTCATGGGCGGCTTCATATTAAAGAGGTAAGTGATAACCCACCAATCAATGCCAAACGCCAACTGTGCACCTGGAAACATAAATAATTCAAGATTTTACCGACCTACGAATGCTATCAATTGTCCTGCACAAACAAAATGCGGAACAAAAGCAATTACCATCAGCGCTGCGCAAGATTCAACAGAATTTATGCAGACATTGTTAATGATAATATGCGAAAAATATAACGGGAAGAACTTCAAATTTTCATCAAGCTTGAAGACTATTAACAGATAAAACAATTTATAAATGGCGGAATATATTAAACATTAATCAATTTAGTTGTTAAGCAAATGTGCTTGTGTTAGTGTTTCAAATACACTGATTTAATTACCGTTGCCTGAAAAATAGAACACAGCCTAAATTCACAAACTGACAAAAATTTTGCAATTGCTTTCTGCAAATCTTTTAACGTAAAGCAATTTTTCGTCTATAGGATGGCAAATTTGCGTTTAATGTGAGTGTTCAACAACATTATTACGCTGATTTCTTTCAAATGCAAAGATACGCAGTGTAGTTAATGATCTGCGACAGCCGAAAAATAAGGAAGTTAAAGTTATGAGATAATAACATTTTCTTACAAATAAAACAATGATTGAACGATCTACAAAAATAATTCGCTGTCTTGTTTAGATTTTCATAGAAAAGTATCATCATAATTTTAAGATGTCTAAAATATGTAAAAGAAAATGAAATCGAGTTTGAAAACATTTTTCTGGATGTGATGAATATCGGCTGATCTAATCAAAACGAATTTTCACAAGAAGGCATTATTATCAAACGCAAGCATAAAAATGGCATTTCTGAAATAATAGAATTATTTAATCATGCATAGGATAAATTTTCTTCAAATAAGTGAAATATTTATTTCTACCTCTGAAATCTAAATAAACCTTATTCATGTAATCCATCTTATCGATCCATCTTATCAACTGCCATATTCGAGTAAGACACGAGGACTAAATATTTATATATAAGAAAACGGACAAAATAGAAAATACGCTTAAACTATGCCTTAAAATATTAGTCAACAAACTTTATTGTGATCGCTTCTAAGACAGGAAACAGCCGCACATCAAGCCTAAGGAAAAATGCAATATCGTTTTTGTTAGCATGTCGCAAAATTTACAGGAAAAAGCATGTTTTCTCATAGACTAACGTGAAACACTAACCTTATTTTGCACACAATAAGTTGGTATTTTTTTCAGCAAGCACTAATTTAATGTTCTAATGAATCTAACTAAATCTGATTGTCCGCAGGCACATTTCAATTTCAGATAACGTTAGATACAGATTAATGTGGAATTATGTCATTCATACTGGGTAGATCAATTTTGGTAGTGGATGTGATTAAAAATAGTTTAGCTGCAATCTTTTTTGCATATACGTATGTCATTTCCTCGTCACTTTAGCATTGTTAGTGAATGCACACCGGTTGCACTTCAATTGTATAATAATTTCAAAACGAGTTCGTATTTATCTATAAAATGTTGTGGGTACTCAATAATGATAAGAGAATTACGCACGGAAAAATGTTCAATCGGCAAACAGTCAGGCGAACAAATTTACATTGCTCTACTGAACAACGTTTTAACGGTTTAAATTGCATTTATATAGGCTGCAAGTTTAACTTTCAATTTCGTGGACGGTGTCAAAGTGACAAGCTGTGTATATAACGGTTAAATACTGTTTGCTGTGGAGAACTAATATATAAGCAATTATGTATTAGGTGTTGCCCACCTAGTAAAAAATGAGTTTAATTATGGCCACAAGGATAAACCAAAGACAGCACAAACGGAAATTTTAATCTCATGCACATTCGTTTCGTGCTTACTAGCGACTAATAAGTAGGAGCTGTTATGACGCCCTTTGCCCACTATATAGTTGGCCGAGGATTGTGGGGAAATAGGACGCTAAAATCTGCTAGACGAATGTGTCAACCTGCAGTAGTGAAGCTAACTTCATATAAAGTCCTATTTTCCCACATTCCTTACCCATATGTATAGTGGGTAAAGGGCGTGATACCAGCTGCTACTGATGAGTCGTCAGTAAATACGAAACGAATGTGCACGAGATTATACATTTCGTTCATGCTCTCTTTGGTTTATCCTTCTGGTCATAATTGAACTAAATTGTTACTAAGCTGTGTATTGTGCGGAAATGAAACCAAACACCTATTCACGCGATTGGTAATAAGAGTATTTTAATTAGCAATACAATTGTATATGGAACTTCGCCCAACATAATTAAACTACCGCAGCCGCACATAATTAACTTGTCTTTGAACTCAATTTGCAAATTTAAAATGAATTGTACCACAATCATGTTGCGCTATGTAAAATGTAAACAAAAGATTAAAATATAAGCTTCTAACAAAATTAAGAAAAAACAGTCTATTGGTATTGCCGCAATGCTTCTTTGAACGGAAATTTTGCAGCATTGTAGCTAAATTTTGGCTTAGAACTGGTGTGTTTTTTTACCGGGCAGAATTTTCAATTTGGCGTATCAAAAATAGAACAAAAATTACATTATACATTTTCGTGTTTTCTTTACATTGTTAGCAATGGAGAAATCTTGATTGAGCAATAGAAACCAAATAAACATTTAAGTTTAGAGATATATGATAAAATAGATTTTACGATTGAATGCCAGTTGCCAGTTTTGATTATGTTATCATTCATTTTTACAAACTAAATAAGAATTATTAAAAAAAATAAAATTCTGTGATTAATTATGATTTAAACAATTATAAAATATAACAAATTGTATTTCACATTTAATTATTGTTATAAGCAACTATGGAATATAATATATTACATAAATATGCATAAGAATTTTATGATTATTATACGGCAATTTAAAATTTATGAACAGGATTTAATCTATCAAGTATTGAATAAATTTATATTTGCCAGTCAAAATAGCTGTATAGCATTGGGTCTACGTAATCGGACGTATTTGTGTGAATGTTATTCTGAGTTTCTGCGATATGGACCACCAGGTTTCTATAACTTGACTTGAGAAATCTTAACGAAGGTGATTGTAGAGGAGCTCTTAAAATAATTAGCATTTTAGAGTGAAGAAGTATACGAAATCCTCTTATCTTGTTGGCAAATTAATATGAGGAATGATGGAATCAGTATTTCCCTACTGACCAATGGGGATAACTCTAAGACGATTTTTGAACAATTAAATAGTATTTGATGTCAATATCAAATAATATTTACCAATATACATACGCAAGTTTTCGATCAACCAACGTAGGCCGAACGACAAGACGGTTAATTACTCGAACATTTCAACTTAAACACCTGTTTGAAAACACATTATGAATACACTTCTGCAATTACGTAAAACATCGTTAAAAACTCACACGTATGTTCTCGAGACATAGCATCTAAGAAAATCACTAAATGCAATAACAGAATAGAGTTAGCCACATACGAAACTTTATAGATAAATAAATTGAAGCTCGATTTATAATCAGAAGATGGATATTCAGGCATTGACATTGATCTTGATGATATATATATATATATATATATATATATATATATATATATATATATATATATATATATATATACTCCCAAATAACAAGTCACATCAGATAGGTTATACGTAAGTAAAAATCCTCTTTAAGTCCCATAGTGCAATTTTGTAGAGAATTTGGACCCGGGTTATTGTCACTCAAAGCGATACCCCTATAAAATGGGTCTATGATATTGTGAATGTGCATAGATATGGTGAACCATCAAAATTAATATTACTGTCCAATATTCTTCGACTTGCAAATTTTCTAAATTTTAATTTCATGGGAAAATTAAATATTCCTACTTCTTAGATAATACATTGCATATTTCTTTTCCATTTGGTTTAAATTATTGATAACTTTGCTTTGATGAAGTTAATGTGTTAACTAGCTTAGATAGAAATAGCCAGAATTTAGAAATGATATATGTTATAAGATTATTTTAAATTGTTTTCTTCATAATTCCAAGTCAAATCATCAGTATCAGATGCAATTCTAACGTTTAAAATTAGGAATTTGCAGAATATTGATACAAAACATAGATATTGTTAATATTTTAAAATGAGAATAATATTCAAAATTAATGATTACCAACGTGAGCTGAAAGAAGCAATAATGGCATTAACCACAAGATACTTATGTAAAATCTGGTATAGAAAAGTATGCTGTCAGAGTTATGGTTACCGGATTAACAATTATGCAGAAGAGTAAAATAAGCTGCATTGAAATACAATATAGGAAACGTTCTAATTCTGATCCTTATATTAGGCAATAAATTTCCTACACAAAAAGAAAATTATCAACCCATGGATACATAAGAAAAATACTAAATCCAAAGTAATGCTTGTTGTTTAATATATGCCTTTGGAACCATGCGTCCAATTAAGGTTACACGAGGAGAATACAGAACTGCATGAAAGTTCGGACCAGTTACTTGATCTTATATATCACGTCAATCTTTGGATGATTCTAGTCGTATGGCGATATGTAATCGTAACAGAGGACAAATTAGAATGTGAATTCTACCGAAATAATGTCTACGTAAAATAATGTGTATGAAACAAAGTTTTAAAAATCGCTTGGTGTATTAGGGAACATAGCAGTAACTAATGCTATGAAACGACCATCTGAAACTATTTCCTGCACTGGATTAAATATATTGGACGCCAAGATTCTTATGTGGGACTTTCAAATTTCCATCTTGTTATTCAATGACTTACGGCTCTATCATTTGCGATTTCAGCCTGTATTTATTTTTCGATCTATTAAGTTTATGAGTTCAACAAATATTAATAGACTTCCATCTTAATTAACATTTTTCCTTGAAATGATAGTTCTTCCGTTTTTTTATTTTCCATAGCTTTCATTTCTAGCCTTTATTTATTTTAACTTACCTATATACATAATTTATTTATAATATTATCACTTCTTAAACGGTCGACCTTGCCAAATTTACCGCGAAGTCATGTTTACTATCATTTAAAATTTTTATTTCAGCAGTTTTTATGCGGTTATAATGGAATAAATGAATAAATAATATATGGAATTACAAATTTATTATAAAGTGGGTATGTTTAGAATCACTTTTGAAGATCATTTTCTCAACACGGCTGCGATCTATCGATTTTATATTCAATTTTTTCGAAAGAATGGATTTAAATTTGGATTAAACACAAATTGTTCAACACCAAAACAGAAGCGGAAAGCGTAAATGCTGAGGCACGCACAAACGCACGTACACCAAAATACATATTAATAAGTATCTGCTTATGTTCAAATCATGTACAAATTTCATGAAATTATTTAGCTGAGGATTAAGAATACTGCATTAGAACAACTTCTGCTGTACGTAATAATTTTTCGCATTTGGCATTGATGTACACTAAGAAATCTGACTGATTTAGATGTGCTCATCTATTATAAAAAAAACCTCCTCCGGCATGCCTGCTGTGCGTGATATTAATTGATTTTGAATTCGATTCTTTAGTAATCGGCTAGTCTGACCTAGATGGAGCGTTGAGCAGCTTTGCGATTGTATAAATAAACAAAAGGCAATTGTTCGGTTTTATGTAGCTTATCATTTGCAATTAAGTTTAGCAGGCGGTATGTAGTATAAATAAACATTAATTTTTTATTTGTTATCCGAGATGTAATTGCTTTTTTAATTCTCCCATTAAATACTTTTTGTTTTGCGTCCCAATTAAAAGGTATTCTGTTACATATTGGCTTTTGTTTAGGTATAGCTTCATGGTTTTTTTTAGCTGATAATATTTAACGTTGGTTTTAACAAACACTGCGTGGTTCCCGTTTTCTAATAGTATAGTTTTATGCACCGCCAGTATTTGACAATTAAATTCGACTGGACATATTTTCTTTATTCTGTAGAATAATTTGCGTGGCAAATTTATCTTTTGCGAAATTTGGTAATGAACGTATTGTCCAGTTTATGACTGCTTTCGGTATATCTTGCCTTGTAGACTGCCATCTTCCTGTCTAGGTAGCTATGCGTCAAGCAAAGACAGCGCTTTAGACTAAGGTCTGTTGCACTCGCAAGTAACCTGAGTGTGATGTGTCGACATTTTGGTTGACGATTATGATGATGTAATCAATATTCCTCAGGTAGTGTATGGAGGTATCTAGCTATGTCATTCCCAGATAAAAAATGTATTCATAAAATTGTAGACTTCTTAACGAACTACCAATCGCTACTCCGTCGACATGCGTGAAAGATTGACCATTCGAGGTGTATTGAGCGTCTTTGAAGCCCATATTGTGAAAGATGACCTGATGCTGTGTCTTGATATTATTTTCCAACGTCCAGACAAATCAATGACTATATCAACATGGATGCTAGAAAATAGAATTTTTAAAGGGAATTAAAACGTCTGCTATTCTTCACATTGTACGATTTATTCTTTTTTATAAAATCAAAATTCTCGCGAACTTAATTGTCTGAAATTTCAATTTTTACTCGTTGTAGAACTTTCTTTTTGTTTCTGTAGTGTTAATCATTGACATTATGGTTCTTCATGGCTGCTAATTCTTCGTTTCATCTTTTATGTGTTTTTTTGACATGCCGTGCATTCTGGCCCCACGTGTGCTCACTGGTCTTGCTTGTTTGATGTGACGTATGATGTTATCGATTTCATTATAATTCGCATCGTCGAATCTTTGTTAAATTGCTTTTAATGTGGCTTTGTTTGCACACCATATTATAATCCGATCTGCCTTTATTTTCTAGGCATGGTTTGAATTTCTATTCGTCAACAAATACGTTGCTCTATTGCCTAATATAATCATTTGTATGCGTAAGACCAATACCCGAGACATTATCTGGACTCATTAATCAAATTGCGTTGTCGAATCACAATTCTTTCAGTCCTTCTATGCCCTCCCTCTTAAAAGATTTAAATCGTTTGTGTCTCACTCCAAACAGGTCGTAACTAACACGCAGTTCAGTTGCAAAAAGGGAAAAAAATTCAGTTTCTTGTGAAAATCATGATTTAATACCGTCATATAGAATCTATAGCGCAACTTTTGTTATTATCACTGTGGTTTTTACTTAACATTTGGCAATGTACAAAATTTTCGTCAAATCTGAAAGATGTTTTTCTGCTATTCTGTTAGTGTAAAATTCATCAAGTTTGTGAAAATGCATTGGAGGCTTGCTTTTAATGAAAGAATTCATTGCGTAGCTTCTGAATTTATCGATAGCCGGGTGATTAGCAGCACTCTGGAACAAAAAAGCTCGCGTGGATGAAGAATACCGATACGAGGTTCCGATGCTTAGGTCATGTTGCCTACATTTTCACGTAGCCAATTTTGAGTTTCTATAGCATTCTTTGGTTGTCGTTTCATCATTTTCTTTGTCGCATTTTTCGACGTTGACATGGTATTTTTTGTGAAATAAACAAATATTTTTTCTTAAGGAGACCTCGCCATATCAGCTCTTATATGAAATGTAAGGAATGATCTCTCGGTGTGGCAATAGCGTCCCTTGTCAATTAAGCTCATGTATAGACCTTAATTCTACACATTTTATGTAATTTTAATTTGAATTAGGAAAAACATAATGTAAAGGTTCCTGTATTTACAAAAAAGCAGATATTTGAGACAGAGTTTAAATGAGCATGCTTGTTTGTGCCAGAACTCACCTCTTCTGTAATATCTGGTACGCTATATATTCACTTTTTTGGAATGCTATTCGGGAATTTTGATTAAACACAATTTATACAACACGAAGCAGGAAGTTGCAGACGTAAATGCTGAGGCACGCACAAATGCGCTAGCACAGAAATATATACATAAATGGTCTTTTTTTAAACAAATTTGTGCATATTTGCTTCATAATAACCTTATATTTCCATGCATGGTTTATTTTTCAATTCAAATTATTGTTATTATTTGCTCCTCTTTATAACCAGAGAGGTCTCATCTAATTATGTTATTTCACATGATGAGAATAAAATAATCAGTGTGGCGCCTGGAAACTGCAAATAAAAATTCAATCACTGTAATTTAACTTAAATCCGTGCTCGTATGTATTTAAATATAAATATTTAACGGAATAACTATCAGTTATGGCCACAAGGCACAGAAGCGACTCTCGCCTATCTAGTGAAATTTCAGCAGGTAGCATAATATTATCCATTCATAGGTATAATAATAATTGGAGCGGTTAAACTCTTATTTCACACATTCCATTTTATATTTTATTTAGACTTTATGATGAACTGTGTACTGGCAACAATCATAGTGAAGCGACAGTATGGACCAAGTAATAAATAAATAAATGTTTAATAACTTTACGGCAATCAGGCACTAACCGAATAATTTTGCAAAATTAAAAGATATTATTTGCAACACGTTAAATGCATAGAACCACAAGTTTTTTTCTATACTGAAAAAAATTCATAGTACTCTGTCCATATGTAAAAATGAAAAACATTATATAAGTTACGTTTAAATTTTCTGTTTTGTTTTATCCTTCAATATATATATTTTATTTGTTAATGCAACCGTTCTTGTATCCAAAAAAATGTTTGTATTTTTACACATGTAAATGGTACAATAAAGTTTATTTCCGCTTGAAATCACAAAATAGACAGAAATTTTACTTATCATCTAGATGTTTAATTTGGCAATTTACCTCTTCCGATTATATATTTTCGAAATATTTATTGTACAAACGTATGTCGAACTTCTCACAAATTAGCCTTTTAAAATGCCTCTTGCATAGGAAAAATAATTTTCATGAAACCATAGAAATAAATAATTCAAATAAGTAATTTTGTCAAATGTATATAAGAAATGATAACTGATGTGTATATTTAAAACTAATTAGCTTTCCTTTTGATATTTTTACATCACATCTGAGATCATTTGCTTCGGTACTAACCAATTTTGTAAGAACTATTTTAAATTGACGAAAAGCTACTGTCAGACATGTATTTAGAAAAACCATTTATCATTTTCAGAGCCGATTTTGCTTTATATTACAAACTTATTTATTTTAGAAATGAAACAGGAATGAAATAATATTTGCTTATGTTTCTAATACTTAAAATTATGATCTCCTCTATAGTCATACTGTATTTCGTTTTATGACAAATTATTTTATATATTTTTATTTCAACAGTAAATCATGTTATAAATTTTTTGAAACCTCTTCTATAAATTATTTTTGCGTGTTTTTTAAAACTTAAATTCAAAAAAATAATGTTTAACAGACGAAAACTTATTATTTTGGACGATAGACGCTCAATTTC
Organism: Eudiplozoon nipponicum; assembly: GCA_029291075.1. Classification (NCBI taxonomy): domain Eukaryota; kingdom Metazoa; phylum Platyhelminthes; class Monogenea; order Mazocraeidea; family Diplozoidae; genus Eudiplozoon; species Eudiplozoon nipponicum. The sequence goes on from JAQBSW010004155.1 coordinate 41,835, forward strand.
GATTTACAACAAGTTTTCATAAACAGGATAATGGTGTAATAAAACGAACATTGTTTGGGCGGGCGGTGATAAAAATTATTATAACCAAGGTTGCAATCTTTATATAACCACCTGACTCATTAATTACTCACATATATCAGTATAAACTGAGAATGGTATAGGGTAGTTAAGGCAATTCATCCAGTAGACCAAGTTCGTCCTAATTGGTAACTCATCACGTACTGGCCAGAATTTGCCACGTACAGGGCTCGAACCTGGGCACGCCTGTTACAGAATCAGGTGCTATAATCACTGAACCACCAAGGTTAATGATGTGATGATATTGAGTCCTCATTTTCATTTTAGCAGAGACTTTTCGAAGCCATCTTTATAACACATAATTAAACAGTGGCATAAGTTAACGTATACAATATATACCTTATGTTAATTATACATTCCTTGTACATAAAAACAGATAGCATTCATGAAAAATTGTAAGTGTTATTTTTTCGCACAATGTCAAAAATTTTAGGTTTTAAATGTGTGTTCATTTTAAACATATTTAACTCTGTGAGATATCTCTTTTAACATGTCTCGGAACTCAAGTACTGATATTTTATGTTTCAAGCTAATTAATTTAGTGGTAATGGTACACATGAGTAAGCAGTCGATAATTAACAATTTCTGTTAGATGGATTTACAACCAGATCAAATAAAACTATTCAGAAACGTAGAATTAAGAGCTTCAGCGTGTCATTGCATGGCCTGCTTTGTCCCCGTCAGTCATCGCAACTATCGCATGGTCTCCTGCCAGTCATCCACATTCAGATAGGACTACACCAATGACCACTTCTAGTACTTCGCACATAAATAATTGTATAATATTACACCAAATTACTAATTGCAAAAAAATTGTGTAGAGAGGTTGCTATACGTGTATTTCGTGGTTGGCCGAAAAGAGGCTTACTATAAAAATAGTTCAGATTCACCGATGGAATCAATAATAAATAATACCGTCGCGTTTTACTACTGATACGCAGTAAATCGCGTCATCAATGTTTCTTACCGATCCAATTTTGCAAGTTCCGTTCGTGGTTCGTACTGGTGCAGGAATATCCGTAGTGATACCCAATGAGCAATGGCACGTTTAAATACATTCATCCACAAGTACGCGAAAGTATCCGCAGTTTTCCAAAAAATAATGGAAATGAAGATGTCAGGCTCCTTTAGTATTACTAGGCTAACAGCACGATAACATATAACAACTAAAATTCCACAAGTCTTCGCCAGATCTCGAATTCGAGACCAGAAAATGTTACAGGCTTCCATGGCCATTTTTGATCAGGTGCCTGGAGACAGTATCATTATTCCTAGTTCTACTACATTAGCTTCATCAATAAATATGCAAGCCAATCAACGCAGTGTTAACTGAAGATTATGTGGTGATTATCGTGTCCTTAACAGAGATATAGTCACTGACTGACAACCGATAAATAATGAGAATGACATCATAGATAGAATTGTTCGACGTAAATGGTTTTCATTGCTCGACCTTAAATCATCATAACATCAGTTACCGATTGATAAAGAGAGCGCAGCAAATACAGCCGTCATTGCGCCTTTTAGCTTCTTTGAATATTTTTACAGACACTGCATAACAGACATTTCATAGATTCATGAACAGGTTGTTAAATAACTCACGCGTATATATTCTTCAGTTGACGATGCAATACCGGTCTCTAATTATCCAAAATAAATGATAAGATATCACTGTATTAATCATTTTTTTCGGTTTTTTTACATAAAAACATTTGTTTTTTCACAGAAACAAGGACAGTTACTACAGTACTCAATCAGACAAATTTATAATAACCATAAAAGACAATATATTACAGTTAAATACTGTTTGTTGCTAAGAACTAATATATATGCAAGTATGTATTAGGTTTTGCGAACCTAGTAACAAATTAGTTCAGTTGTGACCAGAAGGATAAACCAAAGGCACCATGAACGAAAAGTATACTCTCATGCACATTCGTTTCGTGCTTACTGGCGACTCATCAGTAGGAGCGGGTATTACGCCCTTTAACCACTATATATTTGGTAGAAGAATGTGGAATAATAGGACGGTACAATCTCCTAGACGAATGTGAAAACCTGTAATAGTGAAGCTAACATAATCTAAAGTCAACGACAAAGCGAATTCAATGCTAACTCATATTATATAATATATACAAGGAGTCTGTAAAGGATACTAACACTATGGTTATTGTGTTAGTAACTCATACCTTTTTTGAAATCGATGAGTACCGGATACTAACACTATGGTTTGCGAGTAAGCACGAAACGAATGTGCATGAGATTATACATTCCGTTCATGCTGCCTTTGGTTTATCCTTCTGGTCACAACTGAACTAATTTGTTACTAGGTTCGCAAAACCTAATGCATACTTGTATATATATTAGTTCTGCGCAACAAACAGTATTTAACTGTAATATATTGAATTGAATGATGTCATGCTTACCGCGAAATGTGATAACTGATATCGATGACGGCCAGAGTGTATGGTTTAACTGGAGTGACAGGTGTTCGGAAATTGTTATAATTCTCAATTTGGGTGAACTTTAGCATAAATTTATATCCATCAGGTTGGTATCATGTACCGACTCGTAAACCATAGTGTTAGTATCCGGTACTCATCGATTTCAAAAAAGGTATCAGTTACTAACACAATGGCCATAGTGTTAGTATCCTTTACAGACTCGGTATATATATTATATAGTGTGAGTTAGCATTGAAGTCGTATTGTCGTTGACTTTAGATTATGTTAGCTTCACTATTACAGGCTTACACATTCGTCTAGGAGGGTGTACCGTCCTATTATTCCACATTCTTCGACCGAATATATAGTGGTTAAAGGGCGTAATACCGGCTCCTACTGATGAGTCGCCAGTAAGCACGAAACGAATGTGCATGAGATTATACTTTCCGTTCATGCTGCCTTTGGTTTATCCTTCTGGTCACAACTGAACTAATTTGTTACTAGGTTCGCAAAACCTAATACATACTTGCATATATATTAGTTCTTCGCAACAAACAGTATTTAACTGTAATATATTGAATTGAATGATGTCATGCTTACCGCGAAATGTGATAACTGATATCGATGAAGGCCAGAGTGTATGGTTTAACTGGAGTAACAGGTGTTCGGAAATTGTTGTAATTCTCAATTTGGGTGAACTTTAGCATAAATTTATATCCATCAGGTTGGTATCATGTACCGACTCGGAAACCATAGTGTTAGTATCCGGTACTCATCGATTTCAAAAATGGTATCAGTTACTAACACAATAGCCATAGTGTTAGTATCCTTTACAGACTCGGTATATATATTATATAGTGTGAGTTAGCATTGAAGTCGTATTGTCGTTGACTTCAGATTATGTTAGCTTCACTATTACAGGTTTACACATTCGTCTAGGAGATTGTACCGTCCTATTATTCCACATTCTTCTACCAAATATATAGTGGTTAAAGGGCGTAATACCGGCTCCTACTGATGAGTCGCCAGTAAGCACGAAACGAATGTGCATGAGATTATACTTTCCGTTCATGCTGCCTTTGGTTTATCCTTCTGGTCACAACTGAACTAATTTGTTACTAGGTTCGCAAAACCTAATACATACTTGCATAGAAGACAATATTTAGGTCATAACAAGTTCCCGACACAGACAATTAAAAGTAAGGCATCTTATTCCTGATGTCGGTAACAACTATCGGTACTTTATTCTCGTGATGATGCAACAACAAGAAAGACTAAGTGGACATCACTAAAGAGCTAAATTCTTCAAGGTCCAATTCGCGTTTGCTTTGGGATGAAACCGATCAGCTAATGTTTGAGTGTATTAAAGTTATGCTTGCGCAACACATTACTCTGAATGTTGTTAAACCGAATGTCCCATTTATATTGTCGATCGATGCCTCTGACATATCTGAAGGTGCTACAACAGAACACGAATTTTAGAGCGAATTGCATCCTATTGCATTTTATTCTAAACATTTGGAAGTCGCTCTAACGAAATATTCAGTAATAGAATCACAAGCATACACAAATCCTGCTTCCATTTTGAACGATATTTCCTATGTCATACCATTGAAGATAAGATCGAAAATGCACCGCTAGAAGAGGCTTTACAAAAGGACTTTTAGAATTATGCGCAACGAGTAATTCGGCAGATGATCCGCGTTAGTGAACTTAATTTTACCATTAGTTATGTGAAAAACAAAGTGAATGCCGTGGACGATTGCCTATTTCGGAATGAAATTAATTTATTAGTTCATTATAATGCGAAGTTCTCGCTAGGTCTTGATAGTTATACTAAGCACCAGACAGACAGAAAGTCACATCATGTGACGTAAACTTCCAGATGCATTAACAAGTTCAAAGTTAGGTGAAGCGAAGGTATTGGATATAAAATAAAAGGAGTGTTGGCCAGAAAGTTATGTTTCCTCCTTGACTGTCGGTGTGTGGTATATGATGAATTCAAAAATTTGAGTCATTTTGATGTGGATAACTTCAGAAAATTGTTAAATAACGTTTATTTTGGTCTAATATTAGACGAGATATTAACCGAATTGGTTAAAGTTTATCACTTACGTCAAGTCTCTAAAGTATTTCGTCATGCACAATTAGAATTTTCGAGCAGGGCAATACTCGCGTTAGATGCGTCGACATTGAGATTATTGTTCTTCATGAAGTACGTGGATTCTGATACTGCATGACTATAATTGATCGGCATACAAGATGGCTCGAAGTTATGTCACCAACTAGTCAAGAAGTATAGAATATTATTTACCCATTCTTCCCGCGCTGGGTGATATGTTTTGATTAGGAATATATTTAGTAGTTTTTGATCAAGGTGTTAATTTCGTGACACGTAATTTCCAAGATAATTTCCAATTCCTGAGAGTCATTCTGCGAAGAACAACAGTGTTAAATCGAAAGCTTTACCCTCTAGGTGAACAAAAATATTGCGAGTTTAAAACGGCTTTAAGTACATTTCGTGAAAAATCTGATTTACTTACTGCATTCTCATTAGAACAATGTAGCGTTCAATCTTGATGCTATTAAGGCATGTGTTGCACAATTCACTTATGGTCAAAACCCGCATCTCCCAGCAATACTTTTGAGTGGTTTTGTGGTGATCGGTGATCAACCAGCGGTGGCAGCCACTCAGCAACTACAGCACTATCTAAATAGACTGTGTCCGTAGCCCACTACAGAATACCTTCCGTAGGTGTAATTTTCACAAGTGCTGGCCACGTGTAAACAAGCTTATTTCAATATGGATGCCGTTCAGTCTACGCTAAAGCCAATGAATGCCGGGACTCATCCGATTATTACGCTGGATCGGATTTTTTTGCGATTGATTATAACGGGAGTCACAAACAGGTATGTAATGATTAATTTGTACCTGCATTATCGTTTCGCAGTCGTATCCCAAATGTAACAGGAATTGATAATAATCAGGAATAAATGTAGTCAACTTCTCAAAATATAACTTGTAGGCCAAAGCATCACAAGTAATATGGCATTGCAGGGACTACTTTCGAGCATACATAAGAAACAAGATCAAAAAAATTGTCCGCATGTTCGATTTAGACTTATGGCCGCGGGTATAGTAGCATAGCTCTACGGTAAGCAAATTTTCACAGCTGTACTTCTTAGGGACATTTTAATTTCTATATTTATATTTTAAAGTAACGACTAAAGTTATTAAAGCTCATTTTGATAATTTCATAATATTGTTCATTTATCTAGAACAATTATTTTTTCTACTCTAAGTTACTTATTTATGAACTGTCGCGCATGCGTGAGAAGTTAGAGTTTATAACTATCGTGTTGTTTGTTCATTGTCGGCGTTAGTTTGTTGAACATATAAATAGAATATTGGAATTTAATATTTTGGTGTCAAAAGTATTTTCGATTTTATAATTAGATATTTACACGACTTGTTAATAGAGTTCAGACTCTTCATATATATATATATATATATATATATATATATATATATATATATATATATATATATATATATATAATTGAAGAGGACATAACAGAGAACAGTTCTTGTACCTCATAAAATTTCCTTCAATGTAAGAACACCAAAAAAGTTCCATGAATGCTTAACATATTTAAACTCCTAATAGCGTAGCTACAAATTCGTTAACCAGGACTAACGTAATGCTTGCAGGTATTTATAGATGACTAATATAGCCATAATTAGTTTTCTCTTTTCCAAAACTTCAACTAGATGTTTCCAAATTAAAACAGTAATAATAAGAATAATAAAATCTTGATATTTTATGTTATCGTTCCGTAGCCATTCTTTTACATATTTCTTTTTATAGATTACTACAAGAAAGAACTTGTCATTTTTGCTTAACGGGTTAACAAATAATTAATCTCTACTGGCTGCATGCATAAAAGGTTCTTTAATTTCAACAAAACCGGCTATCTCATTAAGCAATTAGCAATTAAATGTCTTTTTGTCACGGAATAAATTTTATCTGACTAAATTTACTTTAGAATTTTCAAGTAATTAATGATCTTAAATGTAAATAATTGCTTATTTCCATCAGCGCCAATTATCAAAGCTAGTCTACGCTTGGCTAGATGAAAATAATTTATGGAGTTAAAATTTTTTTTGATATTTTGATTAGTTGGTATTGATTGCTTCTTAATTAATATTAGTTGTCTGTACTACGCAAGTACTCTAGTGAAATAGATCGTTCGTTTCGCCGTCGGATTTTATTAAAGATATATATATCACAAAAAAATTGTATCTGACAGAGTTATTTTAGAAATTATATATGAATTGATGCATCAAGCTATATTAAACATATAATTGCTTTTGCTATATATGTGTTTAATAGCGAGTTATAAAAAGCTTCAAATTACTGAATGAATACTGCATACAAGAAAACTGGATAGGACTATGTATTTTCACTAATACCAAAAGCGTTCATTTTTTTGAGAAAGCGTATATAAACTTGGTGAATATTGTGAAACTTTATGAATTTTATTATATACCAAACTATTAGCTGATATTCCAGATAAAGCAAAATTTTCTTTAAAGTAATATGGAGTAGGAACCAATATATATATATATATATATATATATATATATATATATATATATATATATATATATATATATATAAACGCCCACAGGTAGGAATTTTAGACAATGCATGTTTTTGATATAACTGAAAAACTTGACAAAGTATAAAATGTAATTCATCAAGTAGACCGTTTTCGGCCATATTGGGCACTGATCAAAAGTTCTTCAAAATTTTCCGCGTTCAATTTCCGGTCGCGGGAGTTCTGGAAAGTACTGGATTCTTGCTGAATACTGACGATAGTAGTCTAATTGAGTAGTTGGATTTGCTACCCTATGCAATGTATTGTTCACATTGGAAACCTAAAATAATATTTATATATTGCAGTGTTTCTCCGGACCACATTCTGCGTTTGGTCCCTGGTTAATACCAGCGTGCCATTTCTGGAAACATGTAGCTGTTTAAAAATGTAGGATCGTTCTTGTTCAATTTTTCAAACATGATTTGTATAAAACATCATCAAGCCCTTGGTCGAATTATCAGTTCCAGCAAGAACTGTTGATATGACATTAATCAGAGTACAATTAATTTAATTAATCATTGATTTGGTGATTTGTAAACACCAAACGTTAAATTTTACATTAATAGAACTCTGCGTTTCCAGCAGAATTAGGAGGCTATGTATCTATTCCTAAGCCAGGCGACCAAATTCAAAGAAAAAAGGCTTGCATCTTCATATTTATTTAATGTACATCTATCTTCGGTCGAACAAACTTAAACCAATACCAAGTACGAAAGACATATCTGAATAGCTTACATAATCTCTTAACTTCAATTAGAAACCAATGTTAATCCGGAAATGTAACTTCTGACATAGCTAATTGATAAACATGTGTAAATATTCCAATATTTATACGTCTCTATAATGCACTATATCTGATCAAAAATTCAAAACATTTTAAATATTATCACGTATAAAATGGCTGTAAATCGCAATAAATACATAAGATAGTAAAATCAATTAATATACTTGAACAGTATTTAATAATTGTGTTAAAACGACTCGTCTGTAGCCAGGGTTTGTTTTTTGATTTCATCCCTTCATATTTACTTTATTGCAATTCCCCAACGCCATCAATTGCGGAGGTTTATTCCTACTCATGGTCAATGACAAGTAGAATTTTTCCGAATCCTGTCTCTCATGTACCTTCAGTGAATTCAGATCCCATAGAAGTCGCCAACAAGGCTAACCTATTTTTTATTTCAGAGCGCACGCAATTTTCGTTAGAAAAGTTGATAATACATTGTTACTTTGTAGTGGTATGTAATGAAATAGATATTACATATATTATATCATTTTAAACATATTTCCCCTCAATTAAAATTACTTTCATGTTTTGTGATGCAATAGTTGACAACATATAAGTGAGCCGATATGTATAATGATCATGTTCAAAATTAGATGCTCAATAATAGCAAAGAGCAGGGAGATGACATAAATATTGACTTGCAGGATTAGTTGACGTGGTTGATTTCGGTATGAATAGATAGATAGAGGAATAGAAGTATATAATCAGAATCATCTACAATTTGGAATTTATGTGTAGAATTATTAGGTAAACGCCGGCAAAGCTTGGCATAGGCGTTGGAATTATGCACATCAGTAGCGAAGTTACATAAATAATTACCAATGTGTAAATCAAGTTTGTGAACTACAGACAAGTACCACTACCAATGTATCTATCCATTCGCTTTACATAGCGAGTCATTTAATTATCACAGGTATGGAGGCGATTCGATCTTCCGTGATTATTATCAAAGCACAACAGCAATGTTTCTAATCTGGACAAAACTGGACAAAAGAAATCGCAAACCTTGAATTTGACTGGAATTGCAAACTGCAAAAGTTCAGCTCAGAGACGAACTGAACCTACTAAACTAACAAGAAACCAAAAACAAATCAACGGTAATTTCGCTTTTAAACAATAATTGTTTGCACGAATGGTAGCAAAAATGATTTTAATCAAGTTTGCGACATTGAAATAAACACCAATCCCATTGTATTTAACCAGTCGTCGAACAACATAACAAAACTAACGCCAATCGTAACTCACTGACGCGTTTAGACTTTCCTTGGTTATCATTCGAGTACGACGGCAAACTGACTAGCGAGGATCAAACCGCATTGCATATATATGGAAATCAAATTTAGATATGCTGCTCTCACCTCTAGTAGTCTTGCATACATTGTACGTGACTGGAAATGTCAGCTGCACAATTTCTTTGCAGTCACGAACATTAGCTGTTTGTAGCTTTCGCCACACACACACATATATATATATATATAGACAATACAATTAAAAATAATTTGCTTTCCTTATATATGCAATGCGGTTTGATTCTCTGATGATGATCATGGAAGGTCGAAACGCGTCAGTGCGTTGCAACTGGCAGTAGTTTTGTTATGTTGTTCGGCGACTGGTTAAATACAATGGGATTGGTGTTTGCTTCAAGCTCGCAAAATTGATATAAAGAATTTTTACAACCACCCGCGCAATGAACTATTGTTTAGTTGTATTGTCTATATATATATATATATATATATATATATATATATATATATATATATATATATATTGTGTGTGTGTGTGTGTGTGTGTGTGTGTATGTCGAAAGCTGCAAACAGCTATGGTTCGTGACTGCATAGAAATTGTGCAGCTGACATTTACAGTCCCGTAAAATGTAAAAAAGGCTACTAGAGGTGAGAGCCGCATATCTTATTTCGTTTTCCATATATATGCAATGCGGTTTGATCCTCGTTAGTTTACCTTCGTACTCTGATGATGATCATGGAAGGTCGAAACGCGTCAGTGCGTTGCGACTGGCGGTAGTTTTGTTATGTTGTTCGAAGACTGGTTAAATACAATAGGATTGGTGTTTACTTCAAGCTCGCTAGCTTTATTTAAATTGTCTGCTTCACAGTCACTAAATATTTGATCTTGAATTAATAAAGCACAGAAAGTAGAATTTGCTAATAATTTTTGTGTTCAATCCGTATAAGTGCTAACGTTAGATCTCGTCATAGTTAAAAATGTAAAATCTCTGTGTGTTAACTGATCAAATTTCGCCTAGTTAACTTAATTCCAAAAAGCTACTTATTGCATGGACTGATAATTTTGTTCTTATCAAAATTTATAACAACGTTCTTTTAAATTTTATAACAACAAAAATTATTTACTATATTTCAGGTGTCAAGGAGCTAAAATGAATTTGTTGATCTGTGAGTTAAGCCGTCAAAAGAGTTATTAGGGAATTTGAACAACATGTCACATTCTGTATAGACATAAAGCGAAACCATATTTTCACATTTGTTTAGTAAATGATGGCTTTTCGTTAATTAACGCCAACACCTTGCTCTTAACTTATCGTGCATCTGCCAAAATAACTTATTGGAAAATTTTTGTTACAATTTTGTATTTGCCCGCCCAACTGGACTAACGTGAAAATGGGCTTTTCGATTATAACCGACTTTTATTGCGTGAGTAGCCTGCAAACCGGAAACACTCGTTTTTTTCTTCTGTTTAAAAATAAAATAACCTTTAACAAACTACACCATGTTTAATGTGTTAATCAATATCTTTTTCTTTAAATGGACAACAGGTTAAAAAATGTGAAATTGACTTAAACGTGGCATATCTCTCATGTGTTTATAAGTTTTTTAGTGGGGTTTTCTCTGTAAAAAATTTTAAACTTGATTCAGCTTATACGTCAAAAAAATTTGAACGTTGAGTCGTAGTACAATAATTAAATATGTGTCTAAACTGAAAATTATAACTACCTATTTATTAAAGTATTTAAAATTAACATTCTTTTGGTTCCATTTAAGCACCATTTGTGGCATTAAAACATATCTTTATTTATTTACATTTTAGTCGATTAAGTTCAGCTAATATATTCAGAAGCAAAAATAATGAGTAAATTTACTTCGGTTATTTTCTATTGCGACATTCATTTTCATATTATAATTAGAATACCCTGATATTCGCAGCAATTTTAATTACTATTTTGGTTTGTTTTATTACATGAAATTTTAAAGCAGAGAAATGGGGCTAACAATTTCTCTAGGGGAATTATAAATATCATTTTTGGAATGCAATCAAATTGTACTTAACCAAAGAAAAACAATATATGTCATTATACCTTTTAAACATGATGCAACATTCAAAATATTTATTTGAAGAATTACAAATTCAGTGACTTCTCGGACGTCTAACACAAATTTTACATTTGCTCATACTACAAAATGCCTACTAAACCTAAATTTGAAGGATAAGCTACCTGAAATCAAACAGTCCTAAATTGTTTGACAATAAAAATTCCATAGATGCTCAATGAGCTATGTAGTCCGGACCAGCCAATAATTAAAGAAGTGAATTCAAGAACATTTTAGACGAAAACACCTCTTCGATAGCTGAACGCATTATTTATAAAAACGTAACGTAATTACGTACCTGCTTCAATAATTTGGCCTTTAAAACTCAAAAGGATGCGCAAACTAAGTAAGGCGACTGCCAATGGCCTTCAAGTTGCAAAACTGCTGGAGTTGAGCCTGTGTTAGTCAAAACAAAATTGAGGTAACTACGTACACCTCAGGCCGTTGTATGCAATATTCTTAATCCTTAGCTAAGTGAGGAATAGATGTTCGTGAATGACTTTCATATAAAAATTTAACTGTTTTTGTGTGTGTGTATTTGCGTTCGTGCTTGTCCCAGCATGTGAATTTTTCGCATCCTGTTGCTGTATAATGTGTTCAATCCAATTTCATTCCCTATGACTTGCGAAATATTGACTGTATAATATTCCAGGTATTTCAGTGGAGTTGAGTTCTAGCAAAAAGAAAATGGTCTTTTTTTACTAGGATGTACGTACATGTTTTATAATAAATGTATACTTCTATGCGCGAATTACGACTCAATTAAAACTGCAAATGCAATAAAGTGGTGAGCTAAAAATTGCGCATAAATATCCTAATTGATCCTCTTAAGCTATTCTTATTCGCAATGTGTCTAAAAGAATTTCAGGGTTATCCGACGCATTGCATTCCCGTTATAATACCGATTAGTTATTCAACGTTTGATTCGGGGATTTAGTACGCGCGAATCGTTTTTCTACAAGAGATTACATATTTAATTCGTGCTGCATTTGGAATACGATTTTGGAACTATTGTAGCTAAATTGCAAATTAATACACAAATCACAAAAAATAATGCACACAGATAGCTCATCACAGCACAGAATAGGTAACTATGACATAATTTATTGGAAGATGTTGTGCTTACCACGAAACTTTTTAGATGTGGTTGATCGATGTCAGAAAGAAAGCACAATTTAACTATCCTTTGCGGTTATAGAAAATGTTTTATTTAATAAATTTGATCTGAAATAGCTTTGCCAACGACTTTATCTCAAGTCTACTTCCGATACCAAATAAAGACAAACAGGTATATGATATTTTTCTGTCTATGTGTAAAAAACGTTTGGACAAAATATATATTTTATATATTGTAGTATCGGCGCCTACTGATGAGCCTCTGGGAAGCATGAATTGCTTGTGCACATGAAATTTTACCTTTCGTGTTTATGTTGTCTTTGGTTTATCCTTCTGATGTTGTTCGAAATAAATAGATCCTCGTTACACAATAACTAATACATAATCATTTTCTGCATAAATCGTCCCATTATATTGACTGTTGCTCATTGAGTATATTAACGAAGTTATTTAATGATTTGTCGAATGTACGTTGAGCTGAAAATTAATTTTAAACAGAAACCAAGTTGTTTTACAATGAAAACGAATAAGGAACACTGTCATTATGTAAATTTGAACGTGAATAGTTATTTTAAAATGTTATAGCTATAACTAAATTTTCGACCATAGATATAATGATAAATTTTTATAATAAGCATTTGTAATAATTTCAGATATTATATCATTATAAGAATACTGATTAACGGTATCGGCAATAGTGTCATTAATAGTTACAGTAGAAATGTTAGAAATCATAACAGCTTTATTAAAATTATCAGTATGATTAACAATAGCATCATTAATAATCGGAGAATTCACTGTTACAATATAACCAGCATATGTGGTTTAGTCATTTTAGCTATTTTTCTAATATTACTATAATAATTATAATTTTAATAATAATTTTTATTGTGTTTAACATTATTTACTTACTGTGGCTATTTTCTAGTATTACTAAAATAATTATAATGTTAATATTAGTTAATTTATGATTAATATTGTTAATAATAGCAATAAATTTTGTATGATGATAAATATAGCAAATATTATAAGATGTATTGTTGATGTTAGTATTGGTAATTGTTGAAATTTCAAAATTAGTAGAATTTCTTTCCACAGTTGCAACAGAGCTAGTATTATTAGTACAAGAATGGGTTGTAGTAATAGTAATAGACAAATTTGTGATTTCCGTAATAGTAAAATGTTAATCAAAGTAATCTTAAAAGAACAGGTTGTAGCAAAATAGAATAAGCAAACTATCAGAATCAATATTATTAGTAGAAGTCTTATAATTTAGAATAATAGTCGCATTAGTATAATTCATAATAGTAGCTGTATAATTTATTTAAATAGTAGTAATTTTACAGGAGGTTGTAGTATTTGCTGTTAAATTTCAACTAGATGGATTGATATCAGTGATAATGATGATGCTAACAATAATAATATTTATAACTTTAATAATAATAAATATTATTATTAATATTATTTGAAAATATGAGTTAGGCTACGAAAATAGTACTAATAATAATAATTACAATAATAACAGTATAAGTAGTATTAATAATAATAATGACAATAATAATAGATAAATAAATAATAATACTATTAGCAGCAGTTATAGTTTAAATAGAAGCACTTGGATCCATATTAATAATGTTAGCAATACCAAAAGTAGTAATTGTACACGTAATAATAGAAGTAAAATTCGAACTTACTTGATACTAATTTAAATAAAAGAAATAGTAGTTTTTTAGTATTAAATGTTTGTTCAATGGTATTAACGGTTAGTATTTTACTTAATTAAACAGATGTGTTATTACTATTATTACTATTTTTTCATTATTATTCGTGGCAATAATTGTATTACTATTACTTCTTATACTACTACTAGTATTATTATTATTAGTAGTAATAGTGATTGTCGTTAATGATGTATTATCTGTTTTCGTTGATTTTTTTTGTTTCTCCATTTTGTCGCTGTAGTTATTGTTGTTATTGCGGTTGAAATTTTGTTTTTTTTGTTGTTGTTGTTGCTGGTGCTAATGTTGCTGCTGTTGTTCTCGTTGTTATTGTTGTTGATGATGCTGTTGATGTTATTGTTCTGGTACTTATAATAGTAGAAGATGAAAATGCTCTAGTATTTATAAGAGGCGGAAGCAGATTTACTAGTCGCAGTATAATTAATTTTATTAATAATATTACCCTTACAGACTACGCCAAAATTACTAACTTTATTAAAATTTTGAAGTTCCATTTTTTTTACAGCTAGACTTGTGCAAAAATTGTGCATTGCATCTTATAAAATCGTTTTAAAAATAAACAAATTCACTTGGCAAGCTCTTACGATTAAAAACACAAAGGCGACTGAATTAATGTGCTATTTTCATTTTTTTTAACTAAAAAATAAATATTTTTTTGTTAAATGTCGCATCATATTCGTAAACTAATGAAGTTATTTGCTTTTGAAGAGCATTGATTTTGACGTTATTTTCGCAGCTACACAGTTGGCCAAATCGTCAAGTGTTGAGAGGAATTAATGCGCCTGCTCCATAATATTAAGGTCATTTCAGAGACTAGTGCGGTATTGTGATATAAATATTTTGAACATATACTTTTCATATAAGTATACGCGACGTAGAACATTTTCAGTTGGACAAAATTTTTCCAGTTACCTGAAGGATACGTGTGCCTAACTTTCGTCTGAGTGCAGAGAAATGCCTATAAACGAAGAATTATTACCTAATTAAGTGTTTAGTTATACAATTGTGAACAATGCAGTAAATGAAAAACGCATGAAAGGCACCGATATTGACGTTAATGACAATAAAAGCAATGATAATGCTCAATAGTTAATACTAATACAAATAACGATAATATAAATTATTATTTGGTCAAAACTACAATGCGTTGCAGCGAAAACCATTGACCTCAGAATAGTATAATAAATCCACGCTTTTAGGTTAATTACAAAGTGAATTAGAATAATTTTCAGTAACTGGAAAGCACAACTAACACCACAATGAAGATCGATCTTATTATGCTCGAAAAAAACCACGAGTAATTTCTATTTATGTTTCTGGATAAAAAAATTGACTAGTAGGTAACGAAGTCTATTTAATGGATGAAATGATGTTAATGTGGTAAACATTAACACGAGGCAACTCAAAGCATTATGGTTGTATCTGTACGCCTGAGAAATTAATAAATTTTAATCCAGGAATGCTTATATTATTCAAATCAGAAACAGTTCTATAACGTAAAAAGTTTAAACAACGAGTCCAAGGCAAAAAGTCAACTTCAGTGTTAACCAATGGCGATAATTTTCTGCTTTAAATGTATTTGCAATGACAGAAGGTTTACTTATGCGATCATAAATGCAGTCCTCACCTTTATTCAAACATTTCTAATTGAAAAATACCACTCTGTCGTATATAAAATAGTTTTCAAAACGCAAAACTCATTAAATATGCTCTACATTAGTACACGGCTGTTTATCTTTCAATGTAAATGTCCGAAATTGCCCTGCTTGGTACAAACGTTAGAAGCAAATGCATCTGGTTATTTTAAATTTAACCAATACCAGGTGTAATATAAAAACGTAATTTTAAATAGATACTTTGTACGACGGGTTCTTCTACTTCTAGCATTCGCCGACAAGTTTATGTATGGTGCAACTTGTTATTTCTCCGCTCAGGCTATAATTTGTGACACGGAGCAGGACTCTATAAATCTACTAATAGTAAGCTTTCTGACTTAAAAGGAAAAGACCTAATTCTTCTAGTATTCATATTGGTTATCCCCCCTGCATGTAAGATCGCAATCTGCTATTTGTAGTTCTGTTTTTCTTATTTTTAAACGACAGGTGTCAACTGGCAATGAATATTCGGATATATTGAAATTAATCAACAAGTTTAATAATTTCAGTTGAATTTTAATTCCCTGTCTACTTTTTCTTGGCAGAAAAATAATTCTTTGTAATTAGATAGTTGAATAATTGACATATTTGAATTTTTAATACCTTAATCGTATAAGCATAATTAAGTAAATTCAATCAGAATTAACAGCTATAATGTTTGTTCTAAAAAGGTGGAAAAACTCATTTACGGAGGGTAATTGTGTTGTTATAAGGTTAAGTATGATGGTTATTTAAGTTGAATTGAAAAATAAAATTTATATGTGTTACCTTATAGAAGTGGCGTTTCATGTGGGTCAAGCAAAGAACAATTGGTATTTCAGATAGTTTTGATTACACTTCGACTTTTTATTTTGATGCAAAATGTTTTATGTTTAATTTCAAATGAGTTTCTGAATTTTGTAAATATTAGTATCGACTTAATATAATTATAATGGACTTACATTGTAAATGACAAGAAATAAAAAATAAGGAATTTCTAAAAATATCAGCAAATAAAATTTGAAAAAGGATAAGAAGAATTAATTTGCAGCATAAGTATCATTCAGTTGAATAAAAATTATTTAAAAAATGCAGAGTCTATGATTTCATAATAGTTTTTTTATCCTGTTTAAATAAATACAATTCCGAATGTAAATAATCTGGATCAAACGTGTTTCTGTACATGCTATGTCGGTGTTAAAACAAATTTCACATTTAAGCACGTAGAAACGAACCTCTGTTTAGAATCTTTGTCCGATAAATGTGTAACAATTCGACTTATATTTATAAATGCCACGTGAAGTTTTCCAATTATCAATCATACTGGCTTAGGCGGCGAAGTGGGTCAATCTTCATGTTTCATAATTCCCATAGTTCGATCACTATTTCCAATAGAATCTTAAAACCGCTTTCACGCAATATGAAACCGAGTCAAGCGGTTGTTGGAAGAAGATTGTGATCAAGAATTTTATGCTCTTAAAATCTATTTATTTTTTCGAGTATGAGGCTTGGCCAACTTTTGATCTTGCCAAGTTAATTACCTTTATTGAAGGAAGTAATTTGTTTGTACTTCAAATGTATCATATTAATGAATTTTAGGAAATGATATAATATACGATTTGTAAATGAAATGGAGAGGTGAAATTGTCGCGATTTAAATGGGTGTACGATTCCTCATTTATAAATTGCTTTCTTCATATAATCACGTCATTGCAATATAGAATCTTACAATAATTGTAGCACAACATGCCATTTCGGATTATTATTCTAACAAAAGTTTCTGTTAGTGAAAACTGGAGCAATTATTTTTTGCACGTGCAGAAATTGCATATCATGAATTCAATTTTGGAAACTTGAGATAAACACCAGTCCCATTGTTTAGATTTAGTTTTTAAATATAGAAAAGCTACCTTTATTCACAAATGTGTATGGTAATTGTGGCTTAATTCTCGCTCATCGTTTCGCAGTGGCATATTTAACTGCTCGTAGTTGTGAGCTGATGTGCAGCTAGTTCGATACAAGGGTATTGATCTTTATCCGAGGCATACAAACTTGACTTAAGGAAGTGTGTACCTTTATTAAATTATGAAAGTAATCAATATACCGGAGTAAATTTAATTGTATAATCACAATTTCCTTATATGAGATAAAAAAAACCCAGTTTAGTTGCATATATTGCCCAGTTACTAGCTTCTGTATGACGCAAATGTAACTTCTGACGGTCAAATTGCAATATGTGAACTGCATGAAAAATCTGATGTGCAATTATCCCCTGTTAGTGTTGCATGCATTTGAATATGCTATGTAGTCGTGTACGAAATTTCTACGTGGTCATGTGCACTCATAGAATCTGTATGACTAAGCCAACTTTGATTGTGCGGGTAGTGATAATATTTATTCTTAACGAGTTTGGTGATTTTTATGAAAATGTACCCTATTATTTTGACTAGCCAAACAATATGAAACACCTCAAGCCAGTCGAACTTGTGGACGTTTATTAATTTAACCACTCGTCATTAGACACAATGGCAAACTGACTAATAAGTAGCAAGCAGCATGAAAAAACATAAATGCGAGTCAATTAGAAAGTGGTCTTGCAGATATTGCACTTATCTGCGTGGAAATTTTTCAGTTAACTTTCTATTCAACAACAATCTAGGCAGGAATCCTAGGTGTAAGAAACCAATTTCAAGTTTTCATCACTTTGACACATAATGTAATTTGGGCCTCACTCGTCAGTTTGACATCTTGCTTTTATATTAAACATGAAAGGTCAACGCTTGCCTGTAACTGTGATTAAGAGTTGTTTCACAAATTTGTCAAATGTTGGGTGACTTTTGGCTTATATATTAAATAATTTGTACTATTATTCGTGTTAGTTTATTTTTGAATTCCTACGTATTGGACAAGTTTAAAACAAATATTTATAAAATAGGTTTCAACAAAAACTAATTATTTAGAAATATTTAAAAACAATTCATTAAAAAGACCTGTTTTCTGCAGACTGGACTCTGATCAAGTAATTGTCAGAATTTATACCGACAGAAATTGAACTAGGAAGCATTTAATTTAGAGCCTTAAAACTAACCCACCACGACAACCAAGCCCCAAACTACAGCATTATTCAATTATAAAAAATTCAATTACTTACTTCCAACATCAGTTAAAATATTGTTATCAAAATCCGTTTGGTTTCAAAAAGAATATACTATTTCATTGTTAAAGCCTTACGCTGATATAACAATTTGCTACTTTCCACGATATATTAAATTTAGTTGTCCGGTTCCAAATAGCGTCACTAGACAGTCAATCTCAAATTTATTTATTGACGACAGTTAAGCTAATTCAACCACGAAGAACAGAATTTACATGAAAACGAAGTCTAACAGTCTGATAATTAACTGCATAAGCTAGAGTAATAAAATCACTCACGTTAGACAAATAATTGTCTTTTATGTTTCTCGTGTATATGCATTCATGTCGTCTAGGCGAACAAATTGTAATACATTTGAATAACCATTTTTAGCAACGTTGACCACTATACGGATTGTTGGAATTCAATATTTGACGAATAAGCTTTTTCGACAAAATTTAAATTATTCAATAAAGAAGAAAATATGGTAAAATTTCCAAAGAATTCATTAAAAACTACAAATTACACCATTTTGGAAAAAATGTAAACCATATATTGACTATATAAATAATTCAAGTTCTCTTAAATCGTTCTAACATTCTCTATTCTTCTTGTTTACTACTAATAAAATCCTATTAGATATTTTCTTGTAATAGCGTTCGTGAACACGATTTTGATCTAAGGCATCATTTCTTTTGTTATAAATGCTATTTTAAATAAGACTATTCCGTACTGATTCCGATATATATTGCTATTCCATTAAACAATTGCACTCTTAATATATAATTATCAAGGTTCGGATATCCTCAATCTAAATTGAGCCAAAATAATGATTAAAATTCAAGACAATCTGTCCGTCGAGTAGTCCTTCATTAATCAACACTTTATTTAATATTTAGTTATGTATTGCAGGCGTAAAAGATGAGTTAAGACTTGAACCAAAATGTATTCTATTTCAAATCGAGTTTGCGGCACATATGAGAGCTATTGATGAGTGCATAATGGGGACGATACCGTCAAGTTCACTATTTGCACTTGCTATTCTATAGAATTTTCAGCATATAAAACCCAATATATATATATATATATATATATGTGTGTGTGCAAAAAAAATATTTTCTAATTGGAAGAAAAACACATTAATAACAAAGTGGATAAAGGCCATTTATTTCGAGATTACTAAACATCGCTCTACAATCTTTCATTTATATACATTCTGGGTTTTCACCTGATTATGCTAGTGTATGTATATATATACATATATATAGTGTATCTATAGAATGTATATAAATGAAAGATTGTAGAGCAATGTTTAGTAATCTCGAAATAAATGGCCTTTATCCACTTTGTTATTAATGTGTTTTTTCTTCCTAATTAGTAAATATACTGTGTAATATTTGAAGGCAATGGACATAATAAAGAATGAATATATATATATATATATATATATATATATATATATATATTTTTTTTTTTTTTATTTATTTAAAAATTTAACCATCCGATGTTAAATCATTATCACTTACTAAGTTGTAGTGTGTCAATTTGTAACGATTGAAAGGAATCGACTGATTCATCATTTATATAGAAAGCGATAAAAAAAATTAACCAAACTTAAATAAAAAATGATCAAAATACATCAGTTTGCTTACATTCGGAAATTTAATTTAATGCACAGCTTCGGATGCGTAGTGTGTGAGTATCAAAAAAAATGAATCAAATGCCCTCTGGTATAAATCAAACCTGTGAAAATTTTGGCAAATACAAAATAGTACCAAAAAGAAACGAAACCGGTCTATTATGGGTATCACATTTAATATTTTATGATGTATTTAATTTATTACAATCATGTAGAATTATTCTAATCCTGTTATTATTTTTTAAAATTCAGTATATATATATATATATATACTCAGACGGGAATATATTGATTTAATAACTTTAACATTGAAACAGATAGCAGATTCGACTCAAAAACTAGGCCAAATTATATTTATTGACCACACATCAGTGGTTGCCGAAATAGCTGCAGCCGAGATATGTAAAAGTTGGCATACCATTCAGTATCTCGGATCTCGACCCTACGCCACGGAATCCAAGCACTGTTTGACATTTTCCGTGTTTTACATTGGTATGTCTATTTTGTCAGTCGGAACCAAATTTGGATTCTCGCGATGACAAAAGTAAAGAAAAAGATGAGCTCCAAGTTAAACTTGTGCAACAGAAAATGTATGCCGATAATATTTGTAGTCAAATTCACCTTTACCATTTTAATTTAATATCGATGTCTGTTTGGAAAATACAGACTATATGCAAGTTAAAAGCAAAGGTTAATAAGTTGAGTCATATGAAATGTTGACAAATACTTTGAGGTTATGACTGCCATCTACTGCAATTTTTTGTTTGTTTGTTATTAATAAGTTTCCTTCGCTGTCTATTTTAATTTTAATATATCACTAAATATGAATATTTATTATTATATATAAACGCATTTTGGTCTGCTAAATTATAGTTTTCATGGATGTATTGTCTTCATTAAAAATTTCGGATATGTTTACTGTTTTATGCCGGAACAAGTATTTGATCATTCGTTACTTTTTTATATAAGCCAATATGAATTATATCAAGTTAACGTTATCATCCAAATGCCGGTTAGAAAACGCATTAAATGTAATCAATGTCATAAAATAGCACTTCAAGCATAATATGCAATTTTGAAAATGCCAAAAATCGCATAATGCTTGAAAGAATAGATCCTAATATTTTATGAAGAATTGAGTTACTAAAATCCGAATGATATCGAAGCAAAACCCCACAGTACGAAGTAGAGACAAAATAGAAACTCTACAACATTAAGCGCGCATCAAAGTGTTTGCAACGTCCGCAAACATAATTTCGTGCAAAAGGCTTTGCGCTCAACATTGCTAATATGAAGCAAATTAAAAATGTAATGCTATTAAATGTTCATTACAACTTAAGCAATCACAGAAGGTGAAACTTCAAACAAATTGAAAGAACTGCGATCCCATTTCTATGCACGGTCGTATTCGCGAAATAAATGGCCTTTATCCACTTTCTTATTAATGTGTTTTTTCTTCCTATTTAGAAATATATATATATCTGTATAAATATGAAGATATACAAATGTTTATAATTATATATATATATATATATATATGTATATATATATATATATATATATATATATATATATATATATATATATGCGCGTGCTTTCAGTGTAAGCCAAACATTGCATCATATGCGGAAATTTTCGAGTACTGTCAACAATTTGCCGCGACCGGTTATCAACCGGAGCACGTTTGCTTTGATGTATTCCATGCATGAATTAAAAATTTAAAAAAATGACCGGTGTAAATCGTATAGTCTAAAAATAAACCACACTTTGAAATTAACAAACATTTTTTTTTAGATGTTGTAAATTTGAGCTATGCCAGGATATCTGGCCACTGAATTTAAATGTGAGCTAAATATTCTTATCATTTATGGTTGCCGATGACATTTGGTGTATAAACACATACATGATAATGTAATTATATCTTTAGTATGTGCTTGTACATCTTACAAGAAACTGGTTTATATTTAATTACTGTAATAAAGTGAAGAGGCTGCAAAATGTGTGGAATGAATATAGATTTATGCAACGGGTATCAAATAGTTTGGGGCTCATTTACTTCGATATAACACCCGCTGTGAAACTTCCCTTTGTAGACTGAAAGACAAAATTTCTTTGCAATCATCATCTACTTGTGGTTAATATTAATTAGGTAGACGCAGCGTAAATGCAATTTGCAAATATCAGAAATGTTACTGTCTGAGTGTTGTAAAAATAAAATCGGTACTGTGCTTAAATACAAACTTTACTTAACTCTTCATGGGAATATTGCAAAGGATTAATGAATTATATTAAATATTAATAAATGCCAGGCGTGCAAGCACACATCTTTATTTTAAGGCTGTTGCCTTAAATAGACATTGTCCAAAATTTTATTATTAAACAAACTGATTTGGGTTTCGGCATTCCCATGTGGCCAAGTGTATTTTTTGTTGTGCCCTTTGTATTTCAACTATCTGAAGTGTGTTATTCGTGTAATCTTATTCGACTTAGAAAAAATAAGTTCTTGTGATTCATTTTCTCAACAAAATCAACAAATAACATTGTACATAACTTCTTCTCTGCCATATATACTGTGTACTTTTTATACCACTAGCTTGCAGTAAATAATTTTACTTTTTTGGAATCTATATAACCTGCAATTATTGCTGTTATTCTAAATTGAATATTGTTATTTGATTGCCACATTACACACTAAAACGGGGTTTGGTTTGACATAAAAGCGGCTCTGATTGAACTAGCGGCCGCCTGACAGAAATATAGACGTATTTTGTGGACTAAATATTGAAGCAGTCAGTTCGCTGAAAGAAGAATTGCGGAAGCAATTTTTTGCACACGACCTATGACGTTGGCAAACAGAATTATTTGTAACGAGAAAAGTTAACGAAAATGATTTCACTTTTACTGTGTGCGCGAAATCATTAAGATCTCTAAGATCACAGTAATTTTCAAACGGTATAGCAGATTTATAATTTATTATCTGCTTCTTCTGAAGAGTCTCTAGTAAGCATGAATCATATAAATTTGATTCCACTGTTCCACTAATTCGCAAAGTCATTAAGATCTCTATGGCTAAATTCTATTTTCAACTCGGATTTCAGGTTTATAAGTAATACCTGCTTCTTCTGAGATGTTTTCATTAAGCATGAAGTATGCATAAGCATTATATTTCGTACATTTTCATGCTAAATTTAGAAAATCAATCTTGTAAAAAATACAATTTTAGCAGCTTATTACAAAAAGTGACTAAGCGATAAACAAACTCATCTCTGTTCATGGACATCCGCTGTTGCTTTTGGTTAATTTCCGGAATGTCATCAAACCAGACAATTTTCATAACTTATGTTATTTGCCCAAAGTTATGCCTCAAAAAAAGGATTTAAAAAGTCAGTCTGTGTTTCGACATAACCGTTTCTACATTTTAAATATTAATAAAATTGGAATAATTAAAATCGATTTATTGTAATAAAACTTATAGGCAATGCCACGATAGCAACAATTTGCATATTTACCTTTTCGTTAATAAGATACAATCTTTGTTTTGGACTAAGTTAAAATTTAATAATAAACGAAAATAAGTAAAACTTTAGAAATTTTTGTAAAAAAGACAAATTGTTGTATTCCTTCTTTTGTTCAAAATCTTAAAAATCGTAACAGTAAAACGTTCACAATCGGCCCCGTTGACACTGCGTCGATGTAAAAGCCTCCTCTCATATGCCAGAACTTTTATAAACGTAGTTCAAATACACCAAGCTTGCAACCACAATTTCAAATAACATTTATCCACTTTTATTTTGCTTTTAAGTATGTAAAATTAACACTGGTCTTTTCATTTCGTAAAAGCTCTTTAATTTTGACTTGCTATAAGTGACATCGTTTGAGTTTTCAGCAAAGGAATCGAGATATTAGTTCATTTGGCACATTCCGGATTGAGATATCTGCGAATTAAATTGTGTTTCTGCAAAAGTTCATGGGAAATAAGCAACCTGATACCAAGTTTCACAGGGGAATTGACACATTAAATATGCCTTGTATAATCATGAACTCGTTTGAATATTTATACAATATCCTTAGAATTTTGTTAACTTTGCTAACAGTGCATATTCTGCAAAACAGGTTTCTTAATAATATTTTTTAATTGTAATTATTTTATGCGTATATAGAAGCCTTAAACATATATACGTAAGCATAAACTATTTCTTCCAGTATGCATTAAAGCATGAGGCTGTTAAGCAAGCCTAATTTTTAGTAAATTTGCAAACAAATTATTATGTTTTGAATATTATTCTTGAAAAAAATAGAAGTATTTACTTGGAAAAACAACTTAATTGAAATCAACTGAAAGTGTTTTATGGTAGTTTTAATACGCCTATCGCAAGTGAGTAATCACTAAAAATATTAGTAAAAATATAAAATAAATCATTTAAACAGCATCATTTCTCCAAAATATAAATTTTTATTTTAATTTGACAAAACAACTTGTTTGTTTACGCATGATGAGAAAAGAATTAATATAAAGCAATTTAAATGATTTAAATCAGACAAAGTGGTAGCAACAGTTTTGATAAGTCAAATCGATTATAATATTTGTATATATGAACATCGAAATAATATAGAGGTACAAACTAAAATAAAATAAGATATTACTAAACCAATAATGTGAGAACTGCAATTATTGATCAATTTTGATTGAAAATGGTGTATTAGATCAATTACATATTAAAACTTTCAAACAAAGCAATAGCGTCGCGCACAGGGTATATGGTTTAGTAAAGTGGCCTAAACCAGGTGACCCTTTAAGTATTATTGTGTATTGTTTCGCACATTAGCAAATGTGTAAATTTTTTTGTAATCGAATAAGGAATTATGCGTACTTTTTAGTTCACATATTGATGAAATTATACCATTTGGTTGAGAATGGCGATAATTTTTAATTGCATCAAAACTATTGGTTCGTGGGCATAGATGTCATATCATTGTTTACCAATATACTACTATCCATACAAATGGAATATTTTCAGATTTTTCTGTCTTATAACCTAGTAATATTAGTCGAAAATATAATTTCGATACGACATATTACGGAAATGATGGGCACATGCAAAAATTCTACTTTGGCCGTATTTAGAAATAATTGAGACGTCCAAATGGGACAACCATTATCAGTTAGGTTAGAGAAAACCTTCATTTATTACATGTAAATAACCCCTTTAGATATGACACACCCAAGCGCAAACTCTATATACGATTCTTGGTTGACGTATTAGTTATTTGGAATCATCTGGAAGAAAACAAGCTAGATTCTATTAAATAAGCTGATTGTGTGTATGAATTCAAATTTTCGATTAAAAGAAATTCATACGGTGAATTGCCACTTCTGCATGTCAAATCAATTTAAAATGGCACCAAATAAGAAACTTGCGTTGATATAAAGGATGCTTAAAAGAGAATCTTTCTTAATTTAATGTCAAATCATGATTATACAATGAAAACCAGTTTCATAAAATTAATAACAAATGGTAGCCTGAGTATAAGTGGTATATAAAATGAGCAGATTAAATTAGTTATATTACGAGAAATCGTCAGTGCTAATGTGTAAGCTTTAGGGTTAATAAGAGGATCTGTGATTAATGTCGTAAGTAGATTTAATCATATTTGGATGTACGTTAATCAGGTAGTTTAAAGGATGATCGGAATATCTTGATAGCACCTGCCTTCAAACTATGTCGGAAAAGAAGAGCGCTAACATTGAAATAATATAGAAATTCCATATGAAAAATCACTTACAAAAGGCACTAAATTTTCTACGCATAATTGAACAGTTAGACACATCACGAGTGTATTAAATTCCGTATAATTGCTGAAATCTCATGTATAGAGGTGAAATTAAGCGCCCCATTTCGGTAAATGGAGGGAAACATAGAACTACGTGCAGATATGTACTTATGTGTATATCTGATCTTGCGCGTCACATAGTAAAGAAAGGAGATGGTTGTAGATGCGTATCAATATGTAGTAACAGCTCGACAAAATTAATTAATGAATTCAATGACATTCAATCAAGATTTAAGGTAAAGAATGAAACAGCCATGGAAGAAATTCACTAGGCGCGATTTGCTACATGGAATTAATGGTAGGAAGCTTAGGTTTCACAAATAAGAATCGGAAAATTGCTCAAGTCAAATAATAATATCACAGTTAAATACTGTTTGTTGCGAAGAGCTAATATATATGCAAGTATGTATTAGGTGTTGCGAACCTAGTAACAAATTAGTTCATTTGTGACCAGAAGGATAAACCAAAGACAGCATGAACTGATAGTATAATCTCATGCACATTCGTTTCGTGCTTACTGGCGACTCATCAGTAGGAGCCGGTATTACGCCCTTTAACCACTATATATTTGGTCGAAGAATGTCTGGTTTATCCCTCTGGTCACAAATGAACTAATTTCTTACTAGGTTCGCAACAACTAATATATACTTGCAAATTATAATATCTTTGAATTAAGATGAACAAATTGATGTCGGTTGAAACTCTATTAACGTTCTTCTAACTAATGTTAGTATTATCTCACAATCTAATCTTTCATTACTTGCCTAAATGTATCTATTAATTTATGTTCCATATAAGACGTAACTCATTTTACATTGTCTTCACAATATTACGCGGGTTTTTTGATCAGTTGATAAATTACTAAATTCCATTTTTAACCGTAAATTTTTTAAATATCTTATCTTATTTTTATTGTAAGTTTGCTAATTCTCGAGTATTTTGCGACCGCTGTATTCAGATTATCAGCAACCTTCCTCACCGTTGAGGTCACTCGAAAATAGATAATTTTACAAATCATGAGATGAAAAGTAATTCCGACGTGTGAAAGGAAGAATAGTTACTCCGGCTTCACTTTTTTTGAAACAATAACCTGTAGTTAACTACATTTAAGTGATTGTTTCGCAGTTCTAATCAAACACACTCGCGCGTATGCATGGCGTGCACTTATCCAACGACTTGTAAGCATTTGTTATTAAGTCAATTAATTCTCAATATGATGAGCGTATATGTGCACACACATAGGCCACACATTTAACGGATCTGACAGTAAGTATAAATGAAACTTTATAAATGAAATTCTCCACCTGACTTAACAATTGTCAAATTTCTTGGTGCGATATATTTACCATTGTCAAGGGCTTCGGAAACGGATTCCGAACTATCTTGTGGCATAATAATGGCAGAGAACGTAAAAACCTTGTTTGCCTAAGCCGAGACCAGATAATTAATCAATTCCATGTAGTGCAAATAATGTTATTTAAAATTTTTTCACAATTTCTGGTGTACGTTGATTATTCTTGCACTGTAGTCAGTATTCATTGTTCAAATTGAAGTTTTCGGATTTTCGTTTTCATTATCACATTGATAAATATGAATTCACTACTCATTGAAATTTACCGTAAGCTCACGCTACATATAAATTTAATCATCGTTTCAATATTTACTTACACATTGTTTACCTTAATTATGTTATACGAAGTACTTTTTGCATATTTTTCATAGTCAACGTATATATTTATGAGGGTTTTTACATTTTGGATATTGAAAATGCATTATTCCCACCTAAACAACTACTTTTACATATTAATCACGAAATTACTATTTCAAACCAATTATATTGCTCAATATTGGAAATTTTCAATGAATTTTTCTATCCTTCGGCTGTTCTGGCTAGCTCCTAATTTTACGGTCGTGTTCTGCAGTACAAAATTCAACTAAACTGTGGCAAAATCCAAGAGACAGGCTTTGTGGGCAAGCAACGATGTTTATGACCGTATCTAACAATGTGCGTACACAGTGAATAGACCTCGCTAGCGTTGAGTAGCCCATTTTCATGTCTAAATCCTGAACCGATTTTGGATAAGACATGAAGATCGAGTTAATAATTCATAACACAAAATTTGCTATTATAAGATTAACATTCTTCCAATTATGCTTATCCAATTGCACAACCAAGAAAAATTACCTTCATTCGTACACTCTGACGCGTTTAGACCCCCAGAAATCATCATCGGATTAGGACAGAAATCTGAATAACGAGGGCATTCCCACGACACTTATATAATCTATGGCAAATCGGATGTGCAACACTTACCCATTGTAATCTAAAATATTTGACTGCAAAATTTTTCTGCTATCATGAACATTAAATGTTTGCACCATTCGTCATAAGGGATAACATTTAGATGTAAATAATCCTTGGTTAGGCGTTTGGTGGCAATAATTGTCTGAGCTATGTTTACAAGAATTAGACAAAAAAATTCATTCTATCTATTCAATCGCAAAATATAGCCAAATTATGGTCATTTTCTAGAACGGATGGGTTTATAACTTTTATGATCTGTCTCAGAGCACGTCGTAAAATTGCAAGAAGGTGGTCGTTTATAATTAAGCCACTGAAAATCATATATGCCGAACTCTCATACATATATTGTACTACATTGATAATTTCGACTGCACAAATTCGTTGCAGTCACGAAAACATTATCATTTTGTAGCTTTTACCTCATGTATGTATATTAAAGATGTTAATAATAATTGATTGAGCGGTGGTTGGTATTATTTCTTTATATCCAGTTTGAGAGCTCAATATATATACTAATATTATTACATTTAACCAGTCATTGAAAACATCGAAAATGCCGTCTGTCACACTTCCTGACACATTTCCATCTTCCATGATCATCATGAGAACAAACTGAATAGCGAGAGTCATACTGAAATGCCTGTAAAAGTTGTGGAAAATCGGATATGCGGTATTGAGATCTGCTAGTCTCGAATACATTGCACTTGACTTAAAATGTCGGCTGCCCAAATTTCTAGGCAGTCGCGAATAATAGCGTTTTTGAAGATTTTATCTCACTTATATACATTATACAATTAAATAATCTGTGATTGCGAAGGTGGTGGTAATATTTATTTAAATCCAGTTTGCTAGTTTGATATAAACACCATTCCCATATTATCTAACCAGTCGTAAAACACGGCAAAATCACATTCGGTGGTATGTTCATCATCAGAGCAAGACGACAATCAACTAGCGTAGATCAAACCGCAACTCATATACAAGAAAAGCAAAATTAGATATATGGCTTAGCTCTAGCTCTCTCTCTCTCATAAATTAAATTTGACATTTTACGTCGGTTGCACAATAAGATTTTGTTTAAATAAATCTTGTAGATGTGATTTAAATAAACTTTACTAACACCTGCACAATCAATTTTTGTTGAATTGCATAACCTACATACCTTTGGCGAAGTTGGCAAAAGGTTAATATGCCTGATTGCGCACCAACGCTGCAGCTGTAGTTATAATTGAAGTACAATATATGGGAGACTACTAGAGGTGAAAGCCGCATAACTTATTTTGATTTCGATATGTATGCAATGCGGTTGGATACTCGCTAGTCAGTTTGCCGTCGTACTCTTACGCTAATCATAGAAGATAGAAAAAAGCCAGTGAGTTTGACTGATGGTAATTTTGCTGTTGCTCGACTGGGTAAAGTAAATGGGTTTCGTATTTATATCAAGTTTGCAACCTTGATTTAAGTAATTGTTATCACAAACCGTTAGTTAATTGTACTACCTATATGTATGTGTCGAAAGTTGCAAAATTTTAATGTTTTTAACTGCATGGAAATTTTACATCCGACATTTCCGGTTAACCACAGTATATGCGAGACTAGTAGAGATGCATTATATGCATTGTAATTTGATCTTCGCAAGTGAATTTGCTGTCGTAATCTGATGATGATCATGTAAGTTTGAAAAACGTTAGTACATATAACTGACGGTAGTATTGCTATGTTGTTCCACTGGTTAAATATAATACGATTGGTTTTTATATCAAACTCGAAGATTTGTTTAAAGAAATTTTGCTAACACTCCTATAATCGGTTATTGTTCGTTCACCAGGTTATACACAAACTATGCACAAACTTCTGTTGCTTATTTCGTTACAGATTATAGATGTTGTATATCGTAGCCACAACTGTGTGTAATTCGTTTTTGCTTTGAAGACTACCTGGATATCAGCCTGATTTATGCTGCAGTTTTTGGAAATAAATGTGTCGAGCGTTTGCTGAATCCTTCGCTCTCATTCCAGGCGTGTTTATTCTAAAATATTTTTAATTTGCTTCTTTTGAAATCGACTTTTTATTCTGGTCGATTGCATTTAACTCACCTTTTAAATTTATGTTCAGCAGGCTTTTATTATATAAACTTTCACCAGTTGTGTAATAGGCATAGGATAAGCCACTGGTTTTAATTGTTAAAGTAAATAGTTCAATTGATGCATCTTATTTAAATGATATACTGACATTTAACGTTTTGTGGTATTGTAT
>JAQBSW010004156.1:0-72781 GCA_029291075.1 Eudiplozoon nipponicum
TGCTGCTCTTATTCTGTACTAGCACAGACTTATCTTTTTTACTTTATTTTGATATTTGACTGAAAATTTTGCAAAAAATTTGATTTTCCCAATAATAATTACTCTTGTCTGTTAAATTGGGAAGTCAATCAAATTTATCACAGGTAAACTGATTGTAATCTCTGTCTTTAAGGTCTTCACCTTCGTAAAAGTATACTACGGCAAGCACTGTTTAATAAATAGTTTGTAATATATCATATTTTGTTATGTAATACGCCGTTAATTGTGGGTTGCTGTGCAGTTGACCGAAGTTCTGGGTAAAGTTAGCCTAAGAGAAGGTGCTGAAGGAAATGGAGAATTCAGTTTTTCTAAATTTGTTGATTATTCTAGTAATGTTATAAATTTGAATCTGGCACCACAGGTGTTCTCCTACGGTTGTGACCAAAGAACCTCTACAAGGGCTCACTTTAGTGCAAGTTACCGAAAGAAAAAAACTATAGTACATTTCATGTTCGCTGTAAACGCCTAAAATGATGTATAAACAATGGGCGAAATAGCCAGATTTTCCTTCGTGTTCTAAACATAATATAATATTGGAATGTGCACCGAAAAAAAGTATCCTACACCAGCGAAATCAACACTTCCTAGGAACCAAAGGGGATTTAAGCATCTATCGCTTCAAATAGACAGTTGGAATACTTAGTGCCTAAGAGCCTAGTAGAAATTGTGCTGCTTTTTGTTTGAGACTTCGGTCATCACAGCCAAATTCTAAATAAACGTGTCAGTACGGTTATGTGGGAATCACTCATTTCAGAGCTATTTAATAAAAAGTGTCATATAAAAACACGCGGCTTGGTTGAGATATAAAAACTTTGGACACATTTAAATAAAAAGGGCGGTCATGCCCATTTGTATTGGCTCCTGTTTATTTAAACTACTGATTATACTTTTATGGACGCTTCGTATTATGCTGATTAACTGGAAATCATAAGACAAAGATCAATAGAAAAATGATTTAAAAATAAGGTTGGTGGTGTACTTTGTGGTTCTAGCTAATTAACGTAATATATTACGTTTCCAGACTTTCGTCCTTTATAAATTTGTAGAAAATGGAGGTGTAATGCTTTTTAACTACTGAGTGGGAAAACTATCATCTACTTTTAGACATTGAGTAAGAATTAAATAATCCTCTGGAGAAAATGTAAACTCTACTAGAAAAATCCGAGGCATTTTAAGATTTTGAAGATTAGAGAAAAATCGAAGGAGATAACTGCTTCCTATTTGTGTACGATAGTAAAAATTTAAGTCTCGTATTATACCAATGATAGAAACCTTAGCGA
This sequence comes from Eudiplozoon nipponicum, assembly GCA_029291075.1. NCBI lineage: Eukaryota > Metazoa > Platyhelminthes > Monogenea > Mazocraeidea > Diplozoidae > Eudiplozoon > Eudiplozoon nipponicum. Next base: position 1,320 of record JAQBSW010004156.1, read on the forward strand.
AGCAGGTTTTCTTCGAGAATAAAGCTCAACAGAAGAACCTCACATGAGTCTGTCCACATGGTAAATGTTTTCTGGGATATTGAATGATATACCGTAAAAGTATTAAATTCTAACGGAATGTTCCAAGTATTAATGCGTAAAGGACTTTGAAGTAGATGGTGTTAAATCGACGTGCAAGATCCAATGATTTATTATGAGAGATGACTTCATTAAGTTAATGTGAACCAATTGAAAGGTTTGTTCCAACTTACTTGCACAACAGGTCCAAGAAAATTAGAAGTTATCGAAGCTATAAATGTTAGTCAAAGCCATCTAATAACCGATAAAATGGTTCACATTGATATGTGGACTGAACACTTAAAATCTATATTTTCTTGGACACCTGCGTCAATTCCGATCCCAGAAGGTAAAACTGTATTATCATTGTGAAAAGTTTACCTCCAATATCTTTCAGAGTTAGAAATACAGAATGCACTTCAATCTCTTTAACGTCACAAAACCGCAGGCCTCGGTGATTTACTTCCTATTTAAGGATCGTGGCTACATAATTTGTGGGGTGCTCACTAATTGTTTGTATTATTTGGGATGAGGAGACCATGCCGCTGGCATCTTATTTCGTGTGATAACCATCGAGTTAGAAGCACGAATCCAGTCGTATCTAGGTTATTTGCTCCGGTTATTTTACGACGACTTTGTGCTTCGCATGAATCCCATATTCGAGAAGAACAAGCCGGATTCCTGTCAGGACGAGGCGGTATAGATAATAGTTTTACCTTAATTCAAGTTCGTGCACAGCGACATGTGTATCGCCGTCTCAAAGTAGCCGTCCTTCTAGACTTCAAAAGTGCATTCGACTCGTTGGATCCCAATGTTTATGTCGATATTCAGACGCAAAGTTATATTCCCACAAATTTCTAAATATTATACGTGATTTCTACATACACACACACACACTTATGGTTGCGTTAAGGTCTACAACGAATTAACGCACAACTTAACCACCAGCAGTAGTGTGCGTCAAGGCTGTCCATTTTCATCATTTTTTTCAATTTTGTAATAGATGCTGTTATGAGCAGCACTATACGCTCGTTCAGGATATAGGTGTCGAAGAGCCCCGGAATGGTGGATTAGTCAATCAGCTCATATCATATTGAATAGGTTTGCAGTCGTTCCGTTTTTCGACATGAGATTCGCCTCATGTAAATATAAGATATTTATGACAGAATCTTTCACCACTGACTCTAAGTCTGCTGCTGTAAAGTAAAGATCTGGACGTAGTTGACAGGTTAACATACATTCGCAGCTTTAACAATAGCTCCGAGAAAATTAAGGCGTAGTGAGTATGAAAATCGAGAAAACAAGAGAAGCTTTCTACAACCTTCACCATTTATAGAGAAACACCAGTACTTCACACTGCCTCAAATGTTGACCTTACAATGCATATGGATCTAGATTTATTATTCGCTAGTTAGACTTGGCCTCTTATAGTTGCTGATTTTATACGCTCAAAGGCATACGACCATCATTATTTGAGATTCAAAGAATATTTAGGTTACTAACAATAAATGCCCCTCGTTAGACGATTTAATTAGGCTCCATGAACTGATTTAGCTCGGTTACGTTTTGCTTATGTCATCCGTTTGATTGCTCAGTAGGGTATTATTCTCTCACCCAGCGTCAGATTGGCGTAATAAACAGCTTGGACAGACCTTGACATGGGCGAAATAGCTACATTAAACTACATTAAATTTTGGTAGTATAAGATCCACTTGTCTGCCAGGGTAGAGACCGTTTGTGCATAATGGTTCTTGGGGAAAGCCTGTGCGTTATGACATCGATTCGAGCTCAGGTGCGATCTTGACGCGGATTTCTTGTCGAATCATCTTCGTAACTTTCTTTTCTCAGTTGGGCAGAGTAAGGTGTGAGATTTTGTTGAATTTATGACGCGATACAGTGAAAAACACAAGAAAGCTGTAATGCCGCTTCTGTTTTGCTTTAATGATGTCTAATTTAATGCATTACGGTGTGTTATTTGGCTAAATATATACATATTAACTCGATCCTCTCGGTCACGAGTCACAACTTTAAAAAAAACTTTCCAAATTATTTTTTCAACTATCTTTTTAATTTATAAGACATTAAAGCATTAGTTACTAACGGTTTTTGCTTTGCTAAATTGATGATGATGATGACGATGACGATGATGATGAAATAAAATTTAGAGCAGATTGCTGAAATCATTATGGAGCTTTCTGTATAATCAAACTTGTTGCTTAAATATTTAACTGCTCGTATTTACGTCAGGACAGATATTAATATAACCAAAACGAACCTGGTCTATTGGATGAATTTTCTTTTCCACACTATACATTACCTAGCTTATACTGACTTAATGAGTCAGGTGCTTATATCAAGATCGCAACCTTGATCAAAAAGTAATTGAATATAATCAGTCACAATGTGGAGTCTTATAGAACACCACGGTTAATACACACGGCTAGATTATTTCAGTCAAGCTTGGCCTAAAATCGATCTGACCTTCTATAAGAATCTATCAAGAATGTTACTTCAATGGAACTACATGAAACAGACTTTATATCCTCAAATATATTGAGAAAGAATAAGTTAAACGGACTATCAGAGAAATTTTGACAGAAAAGCAGATTCTTTACACTCGCACGATGGATATCTGAAAATAGGTGAATGATTTTCCAGTTATGGTAAAAATCACACGTAGGTATATTGAAAAAAATTAATGATTTCAACTAAACACAACATAAGATAGAACAGCAATCCAACAACTTTACTATTATTTTGTCGTTGTTGGGTAATGTGTATTTGTTAATTAAAATAATTAATTATCAGTGGAAAATAAGTTATTAAAGTTTTACTTTTAATTTATTTTATAAATAATATCGTTTTTGCGTGGTATCTGCTGCAACGTCAAATTTTCATAGCTCAATGTTTATCGTTATGGCAAATTTTTTCATGGTTCTATATACTTATCAAAGGCCTTTTCCGAATACTTTTACCTTTTAAAGTAGCTTCCGTTTTCGTCCATCTCTTCGCTTGTCTATTTACATTTTTACGACACACTCAGTGCTATTTAGAGACGTATAAGGCGGGACGGGTTCACAACAGCTGTTCAGCTTAGACTGTTAATTTTATATCGAGCATTTTGTGAGAAAAACTAAAAACCTCAATTCACCTCATAAATAATAATTTAACAACACAATTTCAACATTTGTACCCGAACTGGACAAATAAAACAGATTGCTACCTTGATTATGCTCGATTACTTCTTAATCCGTGTATTTACTGATAATGATACTAGCACAAAAATCGCGTATAATTATCATAACCACCATAGACATCAATACAACAGCTTGTAGTGAGTGATACTTCAATGTCATATAATTATGAGAAAAGGAAAATATATCCATTTAGACTAGATACATAAAGCTAAGTATACTTTTAAAACATAATAAAAATGAAAAATAAAAGATGAAAAAAATTATTAGGAATTGTGTGCCTAGCAAAAATTGAATTGATGTAGAAGCATGGAGACATGCTTTACTCATCGCGAACAAAAATTGATATCAAATTGACGAATGCCGTAAATACACACTGGCTAATTGTTAATAGCAGGATATTAATAATTACTATCCGTGTTCTCCGTATAGTAAGTTAATTTTGATAGTGTTCCGACAGGTAAATTTATAAAAGATTGCACCTTACTTCTTAGAAACAACATTTCTTAAATATATAGTTGTTTTGAAAATTAGTATAGTCTCTTACCACCGAGTACCTAGTAAGTATTTAATGCATGCGTCAGTGACGTGATTACCATTGTTCTTTGCTAGTTTTGGCATTTATTCCTGGTCCTATATTAATCAAATTTTTAAAAGACATACCATGCATAACATATTGAAGCATACACGTAAGTCTTTTTACGATCGGAATTTTATAACTCATGATGAAAAATATTGATACCTAGAAGTAAGCGGAATACGCTGTCTGTAGGCTAAACTTTATAATGATATATTCAAAGGTCTAGCCATATACAAGGCATAGTCTTTAATAACGAATGTCTTTGTTCCCTAACGTAGACACAAACTTAATTTATACTCTGTATTAAAAGAACAGGAGCTGTTTTATGATGTCCAACAACTTGATTAAAAAACTCCTATCTTTTCACATCGATTTTAATAACGTAAGCATGTATATAAAATACCATATCAAATTTTTACCGGAAAATGATGCCAAAACGTTTGAAGCAGACTTTATTCAAGTTATTTAGTAGGTTTATATCATGATCGCAACCTTAATTTGAATAACTTTTATGACAGTCCGCACAACAAATGATCGTTTAATTCCATAAATGTTCAATTCAGTACCTCTTCCACATCGTAGTATGGTCTATGTTTTATAATGATAGATTTTAAGGTGGCTAGTTAGAAATTTAGGTCTAAATAAATTCTTTATATTCTCCATGTGAAGGAAAAGCTAAATAAAAACACGAATTAGTGTACAACTGAAATTTTCACGCAGCGTGTGGCATGGTGGCTCTGGCATTAAAAGTCACAGATCCCGAAGTAGACGTATCTTGGTTCGAGTCCTTTTCGCAGTAAACTTTAGACAGCAACTGAAAAGTTCCCATTAAGGACGCAACCAGTTTATCGGTTGAATTGCTTTTTACATCATACGACACTTAGTTGATACTAACAACTGTATATATAAATATGTAATGGGATTTGTGTTTATATCAGGATGGCAATCTTGATTTAATAACTGATATCACCGACCGCGTAACCAATGATCGTTGATGTCTGTTACTTTGGTCTTTCTTGCCATCTAAGCTAGATACAGACCTTGATAAATGCGCATTCTTTCCTTTACAAGGTTTAAACTAATATGATGAAAATAATAATAAATTTTCGATTTTCTATCATATATACGCAGTTATTCACTTTAGGTCATTTAATGATTATATAATGCTGGGGCGATAAATATGCATATGTGGCGATATTTTTATATAATTTTACTTGAAAAAGAAATCATAAAAATGTATATTTATTTAACATAATATCTTATTCTCTTCTAGGAAAGGGCGACCTAGTGTTCTTTTACAGTCCACATATAACCATGAAAAATATTACTTACAATAATTAAATACTGCATCGGCCTTCGCGCAGTATAAAAAGGGTCGCCTTATCTGCTGAGCCGCGCAGGGTGGATAAGCAAACACGGGCTACTGCAGGCAACTCTATCTCCGATTCTGCCTCCTTACTTTCCTCTTCCTCTTCTCAATCTAACAATAACACTCTTTTAGATACTATAAATATGGTTGGTTTAGATCATAACACAGCCCAATACCAGATTGCCAAATATCGAAAATGGTTCTAGTAGACGATCATTCATTAAACCTAGGTTAGGTTTTAACGTAGGCGCATTTAATGTGCGAACATTAAAACAACTTGGACAGCAAAAATCTCATGGTCGTACGTTCGCTAAATTAGAAATCGACATATGTTGCGTATCTGAAACCAGAATACAGGATCCTACGTGCATTACAGAACTGGTTGCACCAACCCTATCTACGCGTAATTGGCTTCGAACATCTGGTTCCACAAAGTTCCCTCAAGCCGGTAAATGGGGCCTTGGTATTTCCCTTAGCGCGCGAGCTGAAGCTTGCTTAATTGAATGGATTCCTTTAAATAGTCGATTTTGTGCGGCACGTTTAAAAACATCTACTAAAATCAACGCAAAAAACCGTTATAATCGTTGCCTCTTCGTTGTATCTGCATATGCTCCTACCGATTGCAGCACAGAAGAAAGCAAGGACGCTTTTTACTCCGAATTAAGCTCCTTACTAAGTAAAGCACGAAGTTCGGATATAGTCTTGGTTATGGGTGACATGAATGCTCAAGTTGGTCGCTTAAGCAACACAGAATTTCATTTATGTGGAAGATACACTCTAAGCTCGACTCGCAACGATAATGGTGAACGGCTTTTGGATAGCTGCGCTGAACATAGACTATATTTAAGTAGTACAAACTTCAGACGTAGTATTAGATGTTGTGCTACATGGCGTCCTCCAGCACCCGGACAACGGTGGACTCAAATAGATCATGCAGAAATTAGTTATAGATGGCGTGGTTGCATCCAGGATTGTCGCTCTTTTTGGAACACTTATGTCGACTCGGATCATGCACTTATCCGTTGTAGATTTGCTCTAAAATTTTCCGGGAAAATAATTAAGAATAAATCCCAAATTGATGTAGGCAATCTCGAACAACCGTCTATCCGACAAAATTATGAAAATATTCTTAAGGCTAATCTAACTGGTGTGAATAGCGAAAATCCGAATATACTTTGGTCCAAGATAAGTTCCACTATGCACAATACAGGTACTACTGTATGTGGCATAGCAGGCCCCCGTAGAAATAATCACTGGCTCTCTGTAAAATTTATGGAGATACTCGAAATAAGGCGCCAAATTCCACCTGGCTCGACTCATAATAATACCCGTCGCAATATAAGACGCCAACTTAAGCGCAGTCTAAAAGTCGATCTCGAAAACCTTTGGTCCAGAAAGGCTGAAGAAATGGAAGTAGCTTTCGCGTCAGATAATAATCGCTGTTTGTTTCAAATTATCCGCGCAACAGGTCCGAGACAATTAAAAGTTAGTTAAATTATAAATGATAGTAACAACAATTTAATAACCGATAAAATAAGTCGTCTTGACAGTTGGGCTGAACACGTTAGAGCTCAATTTTCTTGGCCACCCGCGTCAGTTCCAATTCCCGAAAGCATGTCTGCAGCAACAGTGTGGAATGTTAGTCCCGAAGAACCATCCGAGTTAGAAGTACGCGATGCAATCCTATCTCTTAAACGCCGTAAAACCGCAGGCCCCGATGTTTTGCTTCAAGGATTGTTTAAGGATGGTGGCGATATAATTTCAGGAGCGTTGACCAAACTTTTTCATACTATATGGTATGAGGAAACCGTACCACTTGACTGGAATGAGTCGACCATCATTCCCATCTTCAAAAAAGGCAATCGTAATTCGTGCGATAACCATCGTGGTATAAGTTTGACTCCGATCTTTTCAAAGTTATTTGCTTCGATTATCCTACGTCGTCTTAGCGCTTTACGTGAATCACATACAAGAGAAGAACAGGCCGGATTCCGCGAAGGACGTGGTTGTATAGATAATATTTTTGCGTTAAGGCAAGTTCTCAAACAGAGATATCTATATCACCGTTCAACAATAGCCGTCTTTCTAGACTTCAAGGGTGCATTTGATTCGGTGGATCGCAATGTCTTATTCCATAATTTGTCGAAAAGCGGTGTGCCCACAAAATTTGTTACTATTATACGAGCTCTCTACACAAATACTTCTGGTCGCGTTAAGGTCTACAACGAATTAACGCATAACTTTACAACCAGCAGTGGTGTTCGTCAAGGTTGTCCTCATTCCCCATTTTTTTAAAATTTTCTAATCGATGCTATTATGAATAACACTCTCCCACACATTGAGGATGCTGGATTTGAAGTTCTCACGGGCGATAAACTAGCTGATCTTGGCTATGCGGACGATATTGTACTATTATTCGACAATCAGAATGCTGCCGAGGCCCCCTTAATAGATTAACAGACGTTGTTCCGTCTTTCGGTATGAAATTCGCATCCTCGAAATGTAAGACACTGTTACAGGATCACCCACCACTCACTCCCTCGTTGCGACTGCAGAACGAAGATCTTGACACAGTTGACAGGTTTACATACCGTGGGAGCTCTATCAATAACGTTTGCAATATGTCCGACGAGGTGAGAATACGGATCGCGAAAGCTAGAGTAGCTTTCTCGAACCTTCGTCATTTATGGAGAAATGCGATTATTTCACTTTGCATTAAAGGTCGTGTTTAAAATGCATCTGTACGCGCAGTCTTACTATACGCTAGTGAAACTTGGCCTCTAAGAGTTGATGATTTGAGACGCTTACAGGCATTCGATCATCGTTGTTTGAGAAGTATAGCACATGTTGGTTACCAACAACGAATAACTAAAGTTGACATCCGTAGACGTATTTTTGGATCTGACAATAAGAGCTCGTCGTTAGATAAACAAATAAGGCTCCAGCAACTTCGGTGCTCGGTCACGTTTTGCGTATGCCCTCATTTCAATTGGCCTGTAGAGCTCTGTTCTCTCATCCAGCACCAAATTAGCGTAAAAAACAGGGTGGGCAGATTTTGACATGGCAGATACAATTGAAGTCACTTACATCCAAATTGGGTAGTATAGGACCCACTCGTCTGCCAGGATGGGGTCCTCGTGCGCATTATAGTTCTTGGTTAGAAACCCTTAGCGATATGGCATCGAATCGAGCTCAGTAGCGATCTTTTTGCAGAATCATCTTCGTAACTTTCTTTTCTTAGTAGGGCAAAGTTAGCTGCGAGGTTTGGTTTGTTTATGACGTGATACAGTGATGTCGCCTTGTCCGAATGCTAACTTGGCCATAATGGTGTTTTGGAGAGGTTTAGTTGGCCTCATTTCTGTAAGTTATCCTGATAAATTTACTCATAGTAGCAAGGCATTCCTTCTCTCTCTGCCTCTCTCTCTCGCAAATCTCAATAATAATTTGTCTAATTTCACTTGTATACTTTTATTCACTCCTTATGGTTATATGGCAGTGAAAAATTAGTCACTTTTGACTTTCGTGTGGCTGGACATGATAATGATGATGATGATGATGATGATGATGATGATGATGATGATGATGATGATGATGATGATGATGATGATGATGAGGTTTTCATTGTATCACGTCGTGAACAGTTCAGTTTTACTACTGAGTTAACATAATATAACAAATATATTCGAAACCGTAAATATGAGAAAAATTGATAAGAGGCATATGCAGTATTTTTCATTTTAAATATGGAATATATTTATGTTTGGGTTAAAAATATTCATTGATATAAAATTTGATTTCAGTAAAAAGCAAAGTTTATTTAGATTTTGCCATTTACAGGTGTCGATTTAAAATGTCAGCTTGTCCATAATGCATTGTAGCTGTTTAAACAATTTGACTATATTTTGTTTTCATTTGCCTAGTTACATCAACCGTGATTTATATTAATCAAGAAAAAATTGCGTTTCAGCTAAGTTTATTGGCTTAAACAGCTGTTCTCAGACATTAGATGTTAGTCCTTATTTGTATATCAGTTTTTAATCTGTCAAATGCGACATATGTATGTAGTGGTATTATTCTATACTGATTAAACAAAATACGACAGAAGCTTGAACTAATTGTACTGGAGTCGTTGAAAAGTCCATTTGATTGGCCGCCTGGGCTTCAGCGTTATTTGAAGCATTCAAATTTTCGGCAAACAGGCATCATGGCATCGAAAAGATTGTATATCGTGGTAGTCTTATTGTGTCCTGAACAAATAAATTTTTAAAATACTGTATTTAGATGTTATAAAATATTAAATCGTATAATATTTTTATAAACATGTAAATATATTTACATATTATTACAATCAAGGTTGCGGTCTTGATATAAATACCTGAGCCATTAATTACTTACATATGTCAGTATAAACTAAGAATTGTATAGTGTAGAAAAGGAAATTCATCCATTCTACACTATACAATTCTAAGTTTATACTGACATATGTAAGTAATTAATGGGTCAGGTGTTTATATCAAGAACGCAACCTTGATTATAATAATTGTTACTGGATGAATTGCCTTTTTTACACTATACAATTCTTAGTTTATACTGACATATGTAAGTAATTAATGGGTCAGGTGTTTATATCAAGACCACAACCTTGATTATAATAATTGTTATCACCACCCGCGCAACCAATGTTCGTTTAATTATATTTAAATATTGTTTTTAGCACCTCAGAAATTTCAATAGACCTCATTAATCACGGCTTCGCCCTTTTATTGAGCACATAGATAGCAGCCAAAAAGTTTTTAGAGGTATCAAACACAGGATCTTGTTATCAACAGCATTAAAAAACAAAACTAGTCGGAGGAATCTGTGTTGTATATGTAGTTTTCACGTTGTTTGGTTTGCATTCAACTAATCTCATTCAACTTACAGTTGCAGGTATCATATGTCGACCTGTTACTCACAATGAAATCTAGAGAAATGTAATTGATTTATTTAATTATTTCAGGGACTTATATATATATTGTTAGTAAAATCTAAATTTTGTATAAAATTTCATTTGCAATGCGTTTATTAAACCAATTTCTTCTTTCATGTTTTTCTCTCCTTTCGAAAATTTATGTACTAAGAGCAATCGAACGATAAATTCCAATATTGTAATTTAAACTTCAATATAAACGTGTATCTAAGTCATTTGATTTCTTATTTTATATTCAAATAGAAGGTGTTAACATGTATAGCCCTCTTGATTTTTTGCAATTAAATATAAGTATTTACGCCTTGGACAAAACGTTTTGAATTCTCTCCACCGAACTTGCTACGTAGTTAATACATTACAAATTACTAAATTACAAGGGATAGTGTGGGTGGTGAATAATAATTTGAAAGTTCGCGGATTTGAATCAATCGAGGAACATTGGTAGGATAACATTACTTGTAAGTTGTCAGTTTTCCGTCTTTCAAAAATGATGACCGAAGAATCATCTGCACGCAGTAATCTAATTAATGTTTTGTTTTAAATAAACATGATTGATGTCTTCCAATTTTTTACACATAGTTTAAATGATTGCAAAAATTTAATTTATATTTAGTATGAATCTTAAAAAATGCAGATTTGTACTTGCAAACCGGTTAATAAAATATAAGAGAAAAAAATATTTGTAAACAAAGTTAAAATATTGTATCATACTTTTGATAAACGTTATGTGATTTAAAAACAAACCTAAATATAAATATAAACAGATAGGTTATCTGTGATCACGATGAAAAATAATATTAATTATTTTATAACGAAAATTTTAATGTCTTTTTACGACCGAAGGAAAATAAATATCAAGCACAGTAATAGCAAATAATGAATTATATTACGCAGTAAAAAACAGCAGTAGGTGAAGATGCTTACCTTAAATGATCTTTACTAGAACAGAAATTTTTAATCAAAACGAAGTTATTAAGTTTTTTGTACTTAACAAATTAATTCGTTTGCTTTTTTGTTTATTATTTCCGCCCATAACTTGGAAATTTCTTCTATTTAAATCGACAGTTTAGAGGTAAATAGGCTTAATACAATGGTAGAAATTATTTTAAATTCTTCAATTTTTTAATTTTTATAATCCAACAAGAATATTTAATGGCTAATTAATAATTAAAATTAAATAAAAGTTAAAATTTATGGCATTATATTTGTGTAAAATCTGCTGCAATGTTTGTCTAATAAGATGGAACTCAACAAATAATTTGTAGTTTTTATAAAGCGCATATTAATCCTAATAAATTTGGTAGACATTATGAAATAGCAAGAATTGACACCCAAAAAACAATTAATTTACAATTGAAACTTGTAAAACAACTTTAATAATATTAATTATTCTTACTATTTCTTAATTTATGTGAGATGATAAACTGTTCCCGTTATATTCCGGATGATTTAACTTTTAGGTCACTTTCATTAAGATTTTTATAAAATCTACAAATGGATCCGATCTACAATGGATCCTAAAAATGATATACGCATAATAGACAAATATCCCGAAAAAATGTAGTTAAAAACAGAATTGTCAATTTAATTGTAAAAACCTAAAAAATGCGCAATATCTACCGCAGTGAGTAAATAACTTATTCCTAAAATAGCTTAAATTCTAAATCATTTGAAACTTGCATAGTTTTGTTCATCGTCGTAAGCAGTATTATTGTTCCCATGTGCAGCGTAGAGGTTGGAGGAATTCTCCATAGATCTTGACGAGTTCACTTTAGCTACATTCGGTCTTACTGATGTGCTAATACTATCCGAAGTTAGGTCATAAATTGACCAGCAAAATGAACTGCCTATGAGCATGAACGCAGATATGAAGGATGCTGACAAGCCTGCCCACGAAACGTAGTAGCCATTGTCATATTCAAACACCGAATTTAATTGAACAGCCTTTCGAAATCATTTAAAAACCGTATTTAATTTTTTATTTTACCTTTTATAGATTTTGAACAATTATTAATGCTCTTAAAGTTTGGAATGGTGCAAATATTATGCGTTGAAATAAAATGCAAAAATTGAGTTTTATCGCTTCCTTTGTAAACTGTTAATATTCAGTTATTTATTTTTTATATTCAACAAATTAATTATATATGAATTATGCAAAAAGAATTTAACATGTAGCGCTAAATGGAAGGTACGTGTTTTGATTTTTCTATTTCTAATTTTATCTTCAAGTTGCAATCCAAATAGCAGTTCTTTTTAAAAAGAACGTGATGTTGATAATGAAGAATCGATACTTGCTAATTAACTATTTATATCACGTTTTCGTGCTTGAGATGAACACGAATATAATTATATTTATCTAGTTGCACAAAATAGAGAGACTACAGTCAGTTGCACGTACTAACTCGCTTCGACCTTCTATAGTTATCATCAGAGGCTTTCACCCCTATCATTCTCGCAGAAATTTTACTTGACTGGAAATTTTGGCTGCACAATTTCTATGCAGCCATGAACTTAAAAGTTTGCAATTACTGCAATATATCTACAAATTTCTGAAACATCAACGATAGTGCGAGTGGTGGTAACATTTCATTGAATCAAGTTTACTTAATTGAGATTAACACCAAACCCATCTTATTTATTCAGCCGTACAACATAATTGGAGTTTATTTTAAGTACGCAAATTTTATTTATAGAATTGTTTTTTCCATCAACAAAGGTCATTGGTTTTTCATTTTGACGCCATTTACTTGCACGGGAAAATTGATAGCACTCTTAGGTCGGTAAAATCTTGAATCCTTTACATTTCCAGGCACACCGGCCTACGAGTGCTATCAATTGTCCCACACAAGAAAAACAAGAAAACAAGAAGGGCAGCACTGCGCATTTTACATCAACATTTAAGCGTTACTTAATATCATTGATTGCGAAATGTTATTTATTGGTATTAAAATCTGTCTCCTTTTCGTACTCAACCTCATTTTATTACTGCTGCCAATCTCGCGTATAAATAGTCTACATATTGAATTATATTTAAAAGTTAATTTAAGATTGAACTATTATACAGTTGCGAATAATGTATTAAATTTGAAATGGAAATAAGGCTTTTCAAGTACAGAAATGGATATTAACAACTAACCATATTACGATGCTTCTTGTTATTGTAATTACAGTCTAACGTTTATTTTTAATATTTCTCCAATATTTGTCATTTAATGATTCCTTATTTTACTCATCGGAACTATGAAATCACTATGTTATATTGACAATATAATGTATAAAAATATAGCTTTTCTCTTGAAAATAACCTTGGTTTATACAGGTTATTAATAGGCATTTTGTTTATTTGTTAACTTAATATTTTGTTCTTCATTGGTTATTCATAAACGAAAGAGTATTAATTTCTATAAATTTCAGTAGACAGTGTTAAACGATTGGTTTATAATAGCTAGCAGGATATGAGCTATGTTTGATACCATTTGTGTTAGTATTGCTGTTCAATATGTTAACGATAATAATTTATGCTTTTGGAGAAATGACAATCCTAAAACTAATGTTTTAATCTAATTCTAATTCGACATACATTCATTGATCATAAAGTAATGAAGTTCTCGTGTGCGAATTTATGTGTCCGTGTTTGCGCACTTGCTTTTGTTATTATCAACACGTGAACAATCCGTTTGGGGTATCAAATTGTATTACTATTTTAAAATGTAGTTTGCATAACGCCTCCTTCTGAGCCTTATCATTTATAGAATCAAATATTTACACCAAGAAGAGTGGTGACGAAAACAGAAATAAAACATATTTTGTATAATATTGTGTTTTGAATTAAAAATTTGCTTCAAACTAACACGGATTTAAGAATTAAATCTACTAAAAAACTCGATATGCAAACATTTTAAAATATAGGAATCAGGTATCAATTTTGAACAAAATATCAATGAAAACATTAACGTTCATTAAGGCCAATTGTGTAAAGCAAATATCATACGTGCAAAATGAGCGAAAGTCAATTACAATGAAAATAAGACCACTAGGGCCAGAGTCGCATATCAGATATCCCATGTCCCATATATGCGTAGGAGTTTTATTCTCATTAGCCAGTTTGCCGTCGCGTTTTGACGATAAACATGGGAAGTCCTTACGCGCCAGCACGTTAATGTTGCTACGTCGTGCGACTATTTAAATACAATGGAATTGAAGTTTATTTCAAACACGCACACTTGGTTTAAAGTATAAGTAAAATTCTATTTATAAATAACTCTTTCATCACCTATTTTCGAAAACCATTTTTTGTCTTCCAAATGAATTGCGAGATATTCTTCTGTTGCTATGGCTTTTTTATGACTTTTTTTCGGATTTCAGTTTCCCACACACTAACTCGTTATATAGAAAAAATGGCATAGTAAAATGGTCACCGATTCCATCTTTTACGAATTATTTTGAACGGATCTCCACATACAAATCTAATAGTTTTTCGTGAGGTCGTTCGCAAATTTTCTGTTTGAAACACCCGAGATTATCGCGCGCAAGTACCATTTATTGTCTTCATCTAAAATCCTTTCCATATTGCGCATTGGAGTGGTTCTGTGAGCTTTAGTTAATTTCAATTCATAGCGCCGTCCCCCATATTTGTACATAGAAGCGGTATCATGAATTTGCAACACAAATTGCTTTTCAAACGAAATAGCTTCAATCCATTTTATGTAGCCCCACGTTAAACTGACCAATCCAGATTTTTAAATCCAATAATTAATGTCTGCCTTGTCTTTTTTAATATATAAAATTCCTTTGTCAGCAAATTATTCAACTGACTTGTTAATAAATGTCACATAGATGTTCTTAAAATCACATAAATCAGAATGAAGACATTCTGGTTTAATTTAAATTTGGGTGTAGACTTAGAGAAGTTTGTAATATTTCTAACAATTCTTACATATTGAAGCTTACTTTGATTAATGATTGGCTAAACGCCTCCTGAATTTCCCATGCTGCCATTGGTTAGGAAATGAAGATGGAAGAAAGTCAGTCTTTAGTGAATATACATTTTCGCATCTTAATCTGAATTTATTCCCTAAGCCTATCTTGGCACCTTGTGCTTAAACTGTTAAATTTTTCTAGCCTATTTAATTGGTTCCAAATAATGCATTTTGTGTGGCAATCTATTTATGAAATACTGCGTAATAGCAATCATGAAATATATAATATTTTAAACTCGTGTACTATCAGCTTACTATATTGAAGTATAAATAAGCATTTATGAAAGCCGCTATTAATATTATAGAAGACACAAAGCAACGCGGATTCCATCAAATAGCGGAATATTATCACTTCCTGTTCATATTAAATGAAATTGGAAATTAGTTCCAAGCTTAGATAAACATGGTTGTTAAATCGATGCATTGTTAAATCATTATATTTACCATGAAGTTATACACACGGCTTAACATTTCCACAGTGAAGACGCCCCATTTATATATAGAATTTGTCTTCTGTAGGAGAAAAATACAGGCAATAATTTGTTAATTTTTCAAAAGATTCTAAGCAAGCTACAGGCTGTTTTGTTTGACTTATTTTTTACTACATGATGGTGGGAATCATCAGCTAAGTTACAAAGCCTGTGTCTCTTAAAGCCGTTTATCGATTAAGCATTGCCTAATCCGGTACTTTGAATGAGATTAAGCATTTAGGTAACATGTCGACATGCTGCATTTCGGTGGCAGTTTAGGTGACATTTTAAATTATAACAAAAAGCCTGGTAAATAATAGTCAGTTGAAGTTATGAAGTCTGACTTATTTTCCGAATAGCTGTAGGCATTTTTGTAAATTCATGGCCTTTGATTTGCATAGGTAATGCGCGATTGATTTAATTTTGTTTAAAAAAGCCTGGCTTATTTGAACATGTTATATTGGACATGAAATACATTTCAAAAAATCAGATTTTAAAAATTATTTTATTATGAATTCAGTCTTCTTCTGTATTCGTGCTGAAAATCGAAGAATTATCGTAATCATTACCAGTTGTTAATGGTGTTTGCACGATATGTTAAAATTCACGTGAATAAAAATCGTTTTAAAAATGTACAATATGCAATGATCGAATCGTTTATTAGGAACGTGCATAAATGTTATTTATTGATTTTTATTATTCCTGTGTTAAATTATGCGTTAGATGATGATGATCGTCCATACCACTAGTGAGCAATAACCATTTTACTCCAGCTCCTTCCTAAGGCCTGGATCTGGTTCTGTATTATTGTGTAATAGCAAAAATTCTGATATTATTTTGTGCACGCTTCATTTTTCATCATTGAAACTGAGTTTTTTCTACAATGTTTGCTCGATTCACATTTGCATAATACTATTTTTGGTAATTTTAGCAATCTTAAAAGTTTAAAAAACTACTTCTTTCCAGTTCCAAATTGATTTAAATAATTTAATAAATACGTTATTTATCTTATTGGTTATCGAACTTACAAATAAGTGAAATAATAATGAATTTGATTTAATGAACTCATCTTGATAGATTTCCATTTAAGACAGCATATATTCTTAGTGTACCGAATAGTGATCTCCAAAATTATTACCTACCACACCTGCAATTATGATAAATATGATCCTATATTTAGCACTCAAATATGATCCTAGTTTCATAATGATCAATAATGTACCTTGTCATATATGCAATTACTAGCATAATTTCATGATAAGATTATCGCGGCTTAACCAGATATCCTTTTAATGCAAAATGTTCACATTCGACTTTTCAGACTCAGTTTACTTTTATTATATCAAATGTAGTTTTGCAAATGATAAGTATTCTTAATATAAATTTATTTTCTTAGCCTTGCACATTTTCTCTACAATGGCCTACCATCCAAAAAGTTTAAAATATATCCGTTGAACCTTACCACCTCCTAGGACAACGAATATTCCACTGAGGTCGCTTAAACTAACTTTCAGGATTCTATTCTCAATACTACTTACTCTAGTGTAGTTTTATGGCTGTATTTCGTTTGCTATTTCTGCTTTTGCTTAATAAATCACAGAACTGAAACCCGCCAATTACTCTAATACTTAATGAGAGTCTTTCCAGAGTCATACCATCCTGTTTCTGTGGAATAAAATATCCTCATTCTTTCTCTTCATCTCCAGTACTACATAGGTGTGCCACGTTTACTTTCTAAGCAGCCTTTATTGAATGAAATAAAGCCAATTAATGTGGAGTTCTTTTGAAAATTCTGATATCCACCATCCTTAATATCACTTGATTGATGAAAATTTCGCAAGGTGCCCAAGATTCTACGGCTTGCCAGTACGCAACAACATCAGCAGCATCAAAAGTAATCAAAATTACTAACCAGTAAATACAGAGACGGTAACCGCAAAATCGACAGAATCAGCATTTAAAGATAATGTACTAAGCAACATCACCTGTAGCAGAATTAGCATTAGCAGCAGCAAAAGCAACAGAAACAACGATGAATTCAACATGAAGAAGAACAAATTAATCAGCAAAAAGCAACAACTACACTGAAAACGGTATAATTTGTACAGCAAAGACAAAAGTACCGCCACAAGCAACAACAGAGTACACAAAAACAACAACAACGACAAAAAACTTTAATAAAAATAACAGGTACAATCACCATGAAAGCAAAAGCAATAATGATAAAAGCAAAATAGCAATAAAATTAACGTCAGAAAAAATGTGTCATTATATAAATAATCTTTGTTAGAATTCGGTTATCGTTCACGGACTCCATAAGCTATCTGTTGATTTAAAACTCAGAAAAGTAATGGTGTTTAAACTTTTCTTTCACCACCGTGCATATTGATTGGATTATCTGGTTATCCATCTAACAAATTAAAGCAAACGACGGAAAGAATTACATTAACCACTATTTTGTAATTGCCAAACCTAACAAAAGAAGGCTTTCTAAATCTATGTGAAGAAATACTGAAGATGTTGCGTAATTGGGAGCAAAATTACGTCTGTAATTGTATGAAAACACAAAAAAAACAATTTATCCCAACGCCGAATTCAACTCACATGTGTGAATATTTTTTACGCACATTAAGACATGTACGTGTGTTTTATTTAATTTTAACATGCATATTTCTCGCAATATCTTAAGATATTGTGCTGTTAAGTTTGTTTAGTAATGTATGGAAACGACCGAACCAAATATTATTATTTCATATATAGAACTATAGATGTCTGTCGGGATGAGAACTGGCGAAAATTTACTCCTTAAGTGTGCTTTGTTTTCTATGCAAGAATTTGGTGTGTGTGCATTTTTCTTACCAGAGGCATTTGCGCAAATCCATGTGGCAGCATGCTTGTCGGTAGACATCTCTCCAAATGAATAGAATAATGCCACATTAAGATAGAGAATATATGGCACGTGCCTAAAACAAATGTAAGAAATTACGGTCAGTATTCTTTGAGCAATACGAAAGCGTTGAATATCACTTTTGACTGGTAAAATCTAACTTCGAATAATAGAATGAAAGAAGAGCCTAGGCGAAATTCAATAGATGAAAATCTGATACTGTAATACCAAATCAGCAAATTTCTTCAAATGTTACACTCAAGAATTGACAAATTATCAAGTTGAATTTTTTCTTAAAGCAAAATGAAGACGAGTCGAACTGGCAGCATGCATGAGATAAGTAGTCCTCAGATAATTTACACGCTCCGCATCATAAATCGACATTTTGTATCGCTTTGTGCATTTAAAAGTATTTAATAAACAGTGTCTGTTGTCAGTCTATTTGAAATCCATAAAAATAATGCGTCATTGCGACCACGAACTTTCTATTTATTTTAAAACATACGTTTAACATGAAACAGTCTATAACTGTGGCCAGTATCCGTTTTTATATTCGTCCCCATAAGCAGATGGAAAACTTACGTAAGTCTGCTTTGAAATAATCCTTGGAATTGAGATAGTTTATCGGATATCGCCTTCTAGATACGTCCAAAATGCCCTAACAGAAACGAGTTAGCAATTAGCAAAGTGCTGTGGGTTAACAATTTTAAACTTAATTTCTGCGAACAGGAAAACATGTGCGAACAAAGATTCTGATCCGTAGGTAATGTACATTCATGATTGGCACACCCCTGAATTTGCTTTCCCTTCGTATAGAATTTTCGTGTGTTTTGCCTTTAGAAAATGTATAAAATGGTTCATTTTTAAATAATTCAGAAAAATATGAAAAACTTCCTACTATCTAACACCATTTATTGTTGTCATTCCGCATTATAAACAGTTAACAAAGTAGCAAAAAACTTGACTCATTATGTACTTACATTTTGTCAGGTTAAAAAAAGAACTTTATGGTGTAGAAATGGCAATTCATCCAGTAGACCGGTTTCGTCCTTATTGGGCATCAACACGTACGTATTCAGTGATAGAAGATAAATTTTAATATTTCATTTATTAATTAAATACGTTATTAATAATTGGAATACTAGGAATAATACTTGTTTGTTCGGCGCGGCCAATTGTATCAGTATCTCTCTTGATTAATAGCTGCGACAAAAAATAATTTTGAGATTTGATTTTTTAATTAGATAATTCAATACTAAATACAACATTAGGCGCAATTATATTGTAGAAGCATGATGTGCATTATATAGAGCGAATTTAATTGGCTAACCGGAAATAATCAATCAAGAATTTATTAACATTAAACAATCAGAATTAGAAACTTCACGAATTGTTGGAATTGGTTATAGAGAAGGCCACTATTTCTCGTTATAACTCAGTTTATATCATAATAAAGCTTAACTTACTTTCAATTTAGACTTCTTCAATGGCCAAATTGGAAGAAGTTGCGGATAATTTAAGGAGCTGAAGGGAAACTTGCATGAACGGAGATTCCAGTATGGATATCAGACTGAAATGGCAAGTCAGCTAAAGAATGATGGAACAATATTTTGAGGCTCAAAAAGCGTTGAATACAACAGCCCCCAAAGAAAGATTTTGAATTGACTTTTTGAACAATGCGTGTACACTAAGTGGTTTACAAGCAGTTCCAACCGATTTGGGATGTGCAAATATCTTTTAAAAATATTATAAGCATATATTTAAGGTAGAAAACAATTGAAAGGCATCGTTACCTGCGAGTCCTTCGATTGTGCCGATTAAAAACCGAGTGAGTCGAAATACTGGCAGATCCGTGGTTGTTCTAATCCAGAATACTAAGAAGATGATTCCGATGAATGTAACGATAAAGCTAAGAACGAAGCTGAGAACCATTAGCACAAAAACGGCTAATCGCCCACCTTAAAAGTTTCAAAATTTACAAATTTTGAAAAATCTGTCGATTAAATATTTTTAATTATTTACTTAAGAATATATGTGTACGCGATACAAATATTTATAATTAGCATAGTCAGAATAGAATAGGTACTCAAGGCTTGAAATTTAGTTCGTTAAATCTATTCAGCAAAAACATATAAAATGATATTTATTCGCGAAATTATATAATTCTATTTTAATTTGTTTAGTTTAATTTGTTTAATAGGAAATGGAAATATTTTATTGTATGTTATTTTTTTATCAGAATTTGGCAATTGTCAGGAATACCATATCCAACGAGCCAAAAGAGAGAAGCAAGTCTACCAATTGGTCCATATTTTTAGAAGTGGCATCTTCCAATTTTATCGCCAGCATTGTATCATCCACAATTGCGGATTAAGGTGTATATTGGTTTATTCCATGTTTCTAGGAAGGAAAGCTGATTGTTAGCGCAAGACAGCAGACATAATGAATAACTTTCGGTTTTAGTATTAAAAATAAGATTTTTGGTAAAAAATCGTAATAATGTATGGTAGATATGAATAACACGCGACGCTTTTATGGAAGTCTAATCAAAGTTCGGATTGAAATGTTTAATTTGACTTACAATATTTGACCGATAATTTAACTAATATTTGACATCTTAGCCAATGGCTGTTTCTAAAATATAGGGCTTACGCCTGCACGACGAAATTAAAAAAAGATGACTTCGATTAACTTATATGGATACACACATTTAAATTATTAAATTTAATTGTGCATAATTAAATCTTTCACGGTATTTTACTCTCGCCTGTTTGGAAAATTGGCAATAATTGTCATAACATCAATGAAAGTTAATTAGAAATAAGCATTCGTAACGTATCTATTATTTTGTTTTATTAAAAATGTCTAATTGACGTGATGCGTATTGAAATAAAGCATTTTTTAAATAGAGGACGGAAATAAATCAAATATTGGAAGTTTTGAATAGAAGAGAAAATTAACTGCCATATTTGTTTAATGGATATACAGTCAAACATAAAGCTTCTCAGATATTGGAGATTTATCATATGCTTGACACATGAAGAGAATTACACTTCCGAAATCGCGCATTATAAATTGTAGTCCTCATAAGAATAAAATTCAAATATTTCCTTTAAAATAATTAATAAATGCAAAAATAGATCAATGTGGTTTTTGCCATTAAGTTATTTACGAAAGAAAGGCTCCAAACCAGATTGATTTCCGTGAGCTTTTCGAAGCAAGAAACAATGAATTGCGAAATGCCGAAGCTGTGTGACTAAACAGACTGCACCACGGCTCCATCTCCTATCGAGTTATTTCGAGAAATCGCTGAATATTACACAGTAAGAATGAAACCGTTTTTTAATGAATTAAATGTTATGCTATTCAGTTTTTAGTTAATACAAGCAATTTTAATATAAGGGAAAATACTATTTTAAAAAACTTTATTCAAATCTAACTGCCCTACTAGATGCATCTTATTACTTATGATAAAAGATTGAGCCTTTCATGTAGGAATATTTAGCTGAAAGCGATCCCCACGAGATCCACCTAAGGTATTGTATATACAGTAAAAAAAATACAGAACGGATATGGTCGCCTGAAAATTTTGGTTGCATGCGATTGAACCGGAGGGTCGCTGTTGTTATAAGAAATGTAATTAAAATCTCAGTCTATTAATTCAGAAATCAATATCTGAACGATACAATTATAGAAATAAGATTAAAATCGGTATACAAGACGAAATTCATTTCCTACTTTATGCAACAATAATATTCTATTAGTAATATATATATATATATATATATATATATATATATATATATATTCCAGGCATAATACAACATTTAAGTGTCGATTTACTTTGAGTTATGATGTCTCATTTATAATTGAAGTTGCTTTTCGCGTGTCCGAAATTTAAAATTAAAGTATGCCCCACAATGATCCAAATGAATCAAAGACGGTGAGAAATATATATATTTAAAATAAAACTGAAAATTGCATACGGTTTACAGAATAATTTATTTGAGATTAATGCGAATTCGTTTTGGGTTGATACATTGCTACACTAAAATTCGCAACTTTTGACGAATATCCAATTACAATGACAGTAACTTCGTGACTGAACAATATTTGCTACCTTATTTCATTATAAGCTTATATCAGCAATTTATAAATAGTGAAATACTGTTCTAAATTTTTAAACCAATATCACGTTTAGTAATCCAAATGTGTCTGTCTAACAGTAACAGACCTAAGTCGGCTTTTAGTACCGTATGGTTGGAAGCAATTCCCAAGAGTGCTGACCTTACGTATAGGCTGACCGAAAGACGCAATTTGATATGAAGCTGAAAATTTCCTCCAACGCGTTTCTATGTTGTGAAGAAATATTCCTTCTACAACATTGACTAACTGCTCCATAGATCAAAATATTACCACATCCTTTCTGATAATTTTAAAGTATTATAGTATATAGAAGAAGCCGTTCAGTTAGATGCATTTCGATAATTAATGCAATAATTAATTTATATAAGTTAAAATGATTATTATTATTATTATTAGATATTTATTTATTTAATAAACTCCCGCCATTATATTTCAACTCCCTATCGCTTCATTAGGTAGCATGTTGTTCGCAAAATAGCAAGAAATAAAGGCAGGATATGTGGAAAGTTAGGTTGAAAAAGGTTCCGATGATGGAATAATGCATCTGTACGCGCAGTCTTACTATACGCTAGTGAAACTTGGCCTCTTAGAGTTGATGATTTGACACCCTTACAGGCATTTGATCATCGTTGGTTGAGAAGTATAGCACATGTTGGTTACCAACAACGAATAACTAACGTTGACATCCGTAGACGTATTTTTGGATCTGACAATAAGTGCTCGTCTTTAGAAAAGCAAATAAGGCTCCATCAACTTCGTTGGCTCGGTCACGTTTTGCGTATGCCCTCATTCCGATTGCCCAATAGAGCTCTGTTCTCTCATCCAGCACCAAATTGGCGTAAGAAACAAGGTGGGCAGATTTTGACATGGCAGAAACAATTAAAGTCACTTACATCCAAATTGGGTAGTATAGGATCCACTCGTCTGCCGGGATGGGGTCCTCGTGCACATCACAGTTCTTGGTTAGAAACCCTTAGCGACATGGCATCGAATCGAGTTCAGTGGCGATCTTGTTGCAGATGTCTAGTAGAATCATCTTCGTAAATTTCTTTTCTTAGTAGGGCAAAGTTAGCTGCGAGGTTTGGTTTGTTTATGACGTGATACAGTGAAATCCGCAAGGAATCTGTATTGCTGATGTCGCCTTGCCCGAATGCTAACTTGGCCATAATGGTGTTGTGGAGAGGTTTAGTTTGCCTCATTTCTGTGAGTTATCCTGATAAATTTACTCATAGTAGCAAGGTTTTCCTTCTCTCTCTACCCCTCTCCCTCTCTCTCTCGTAAATCTCAATAATAATTTATCTAAATTCACTTATATACTTTTTTCACTCCTTATGGTTATATGGCAGTGAAACATTAGTCACTTTTGACTTTTGTATGGCTGGGCATGATGATGATGATGATGAACTCATAAATTGTACACAATACGCGCCTCATACATTGTATTGGTATTTCACTGAACAAAATGCTCCGAGGTACGAACCCTGGCCATTGCAAATTTGGAAATTTTGTTATGAGTGCCAACTATAGTAAAATCGGTCTGGAACATGTCATTTGCTATATAATGCAAAAGGAGATTTACTATTAATTTATATATATATATATATATATATATATATATATATATATACATTCAAATTCTATCTTTATTGTTCCCATGGAGACATGGTGCCCATCTTTAAGTGAGAATCAAGATCTGGCTAGTTTACTACTTCAGTCCAATTAAAGCAGTGTTAGAATGAGAAATATTAGTTGATTTTTTGCCACTATTGTCAAGTGACTAACAAATACGAAAAAGGACTAGCTTTTAACCGAAATTGCTGGCTAATAATCCTTTAGTCTATACTGGAATTTTAAATACAACCAAATCTTAGCAAGTATGTATTAGGTGTTGCGAACCTAGTAACAAATTAGTTCAGTTGTGACCAGAAGGATAAACCAAATGCAGCATGAACGGAAAGTATAATCTCATGCACATTCGTTTCGTGCTTCCTGGCGACTCATCAGTAGGAGTCGGTATTACGCCTTTTAACCACTATATATTTTGGTCAAGAATGTGGGATAATAGGACGGTACAACGGTAAAACTGTATTTAAATCTTAGCATAATGGTATAATTCAGGAACCCTTCTCTAAAAAAGCTCCAGAATATGATCTCCAGCAAAACTAAATCTGATTTTTTTGCTGAGGACTGACTATTGATGGTGAAACCCTTCTAGTCGATCAATTGCATATGTCTCCCAATGCACCTTTTTACATAACAACAAATTATATACAGCGAGATAGAAAAACAGTATACAATTGTTTTACCAGATTTTCGGATTGCGTACCGAAATGTTTGAATCCACTGTCATTGTTCAAAACTTAGGCAAATGTATACAGATTTAAAAGAAACATGTTGCGCGACAGGAAATAAACAATTTACCTGATTTTCGGATTGCGTACCGAAATATTTGAATCCACTGTCATCATGATTTTTGCAGATATTTCGGGTTCCAATTACGGAACCCTTTTTCAATGCCAAACACATCACACACTTAGTTGACAATCAATATGTCAAGTGGAAATATTAATTTAAACCGCCTCATTTATACTTGATTTTAGATCTCTTAAGCATAACGTTTTTTTATAAAAATGTTAGGAAAGTGTATGTTAAATTGGTTTGTGTATGTGTCTACATGTATACACTCTTCGCAATGAGATTACAGTGATATAATGACAATTAATGACAACTCACTAGATAAGCGTACGTCATGATGTGTGTATGTGTTCTCGTTTGTTTTGAATTGAGGAGTAATCAGTTAATGCAAGTGTACACTCATCCCAGTGAAATTACAGCGATTTGGCAACATCTGACTATTCACTGGATAAGCGTGTTTGTGTGTATATGCGTGAGCGTTTACTTAAAACTAAGAGCTAATCTGTTACATGTAATTACAGGCACGTGTAACGGTCATACAAGTAAAACTAAAATGATAACTGTCATTTCCTAGCTGCACACGTCAGACCTATTTTACACTTACTTTCTAAATGAAGTAATTATGAGTGGCATTTCAGTGAGGAGGGGGAATGACACTATTAATAGAGTAAATAATTAATAGGTAGTAAAATTAAATTAGAAACGGATAAAGTGTTTCAATAGGGTAGAAAGTTAAATTAAACGGTACGTAAAATAAATTAAAAATTGCCTGATAAAGAAGATACTAGTAATAGTGCAAAGAAAATAAAATAAAAATAAACCTTGTCATCATGTATAGATAAATGTATGTTAAAGGCGCTACACTAACAACAAGTAATCAAGGATGAAATAATCAAAATAAATTAGGCGATATTGAATTAATCAATCTCCACTTCTGTAAGTTAATATCAGTCCAGTGTTCTTATTCTTTTACTTGAGCGAGTTTCTGATTCTGATTCTGAATTCGTGCAATCTTCGTTTTCTACCATTATTTAGTGCTGTATTCCAAATAGGACCTAGTGATTTTTCTACGGCTGTTTCATTCATTATGTCATTTCTCGATTTAATTTCGATGGATTCTCTAATCAGTCTAGTCGATCTGCTACGGCTACAAATTGATATACGTCTGCACCCATCCCAATTAATTGTGTGTCCTGTCTCTACTGTATGGCGTGCAAGATCTGATCTATTAACATGGGCATACTTGCATGCGGTTTTATGTTCCCCTCTTCTAACCTTAATTGGGCGCATGGTTTCACCCACATACATCAAGTTACAGTCGTTACATGGAATTTCATATACTCCTGATGTGTCTAGCGGTTCTATTTTTTCCTTTTGGTTGGGAAGTATAATACCTAGTGTAAGGGTCTGTTTTAAAATAGTACGTATATTGTATTTTGATGCTACCATTTTTATTTTCCTACTTAGTTTAGAGTCAGGTATAACCATTACCCTCCGGTCATCTTTTAATTTATTTGACTTCACGTACTTCCAGTCATGATTAAATTTACTTATAACGCTCATTATAGTTGCTTCAATTAACTTTAGAGGATACCCATTAGCACTGAATACATTAGCACCTGAATATTACTCGCAGTCTCTCTAATTCAATCTCTCTATGTTTTTTATCTGTTAATCTTAAGCTTCTTATTATCATCGATTTTAAGATACCGATTTTGTCTATATGGATGATTTGGATCAGAAATTAAGAAGGATACCTGAGTAAGTATCCTTCCTATAAACATCCATTCTAGTTTTGCCATTTCTAATTAGCACATCAGAAATAGTAAGTGCACATGATTCATTTTTCAATTGTAAGAATTTAGCTCGCTCACCTGATTTACTATGTTTAAGAAATTTATCAGATGATCCTCCCCGTGATTCCAAATAACTAATATATCATCCAAATATCGTACATACAATTTAGGATTTAGGGGCGTTATATCTAAGAGAGTCTTCTTCATGTAATGCATGAAGATATTAGCTATTGGAACCGATAGTGGTTGCCCCATTGGAACACCTCTAATCTGCTTATAAAATGCATTCTTAAATTTAAAATAAGTTGAGGACATACATACGTACATCATCTCCATGACGTGTCTAATCGTCATTTTGCTTCCTTCCAATATTACTGGATGATCAACAAGGAAACGCTGAAAATAGTCTAGTGCTTTAGGTACTGGTATATTGGTGTACATTGACGCCACATCTAAACTCGCCAATCTATCGTTTTCATTAAGTTCACATTTATCTACAATCTCAACCAAATGGTATGAATTCATCAAAGTATTGTCTAAGAAGTACGAATATTTCTTTATTCTATTACATAGAAACTTAGACATTTTATATGTTGGAGAATGTTGGACATTAACAATAATTCTCAAAGGGTTGTCTGGTTTATGTATCTTTACTAAACCGTACACTCTAGCAGCGACTGTATCTCTTTGTATGAGAGCGTTACCATGCGCTTGATCTAATTCTCCTTCAGCAATCATATTGTTGACCAATAATTTAACTTCTCCTTGTAGCTTATCCGTAGGATCTTTATTAATTTTAGTGTATACCTCTATATTGTCTAGTTATTCATACATTTTATCATTATAGTCAGATTGATTCATCAGAACCGTCGCTCCTCCTTTGTCTGCTTTCAAACATATCACACTGTTTGCTATTAACTCTTTCCTGAGACTTTTTATTTCATAATTTGGTTTATATTTTTCATCTGTGTACGTTAGCACAGCTGCGGCTACGTCTAATTCAAACCTAACTTTATCCTTGTCTGAAAGGAATTGTGCTATTTTAACAGCCTCAGTAATTATCTCATTTTTTGGTGATTTCTCAATTTGGATAGCTGTATTCAGACCACGATTAAGCATTTCCAGCTGTTTCTCATTAAGATTTATTTTAGAGAGGTATACAGACTCAAATGGAGACAATAAGTAAACCTTTGATTCGACTGTATAAATATATCGACACCCTAGTGAATACAGCATTTAAAAAGTATTATTTGTAGTTAGTAGGATCAATTCTAAAACAAATGAACGTCTTTCTCAAATATTGCCCCTCGTGAAAACCAACTGAAACCTAACGAATAATGTAATTTTGAAGCCCGAAAGGTTCCTATGCGGCTATCCCGAGTTTCTCCCGCACTTACGTATTTTTTTAAAACACCGAAACTAAGAACCACAAATATATTGCTTAAAATGTGTTTACATACATAAATAATGTTACATTCAATAGATTTCTACAATAAATAAAAATTTCCTATCGATTTCTCAGTAAACCTCTTCTGTAATGGAAATAGTAAAAATCCTTACATAATTTTACATTTATTACCTATATTATATCACTTCGTATTTACGTTTAACAATTCAAAGAATTTGGTACTTTTAATATCTTTACATATTTTTTTACCCCAAATAACGATTTTGATCCTATTATAAATTAAATAATAACTCTCAATTTATGCCCATTTTGAAGTATTTCATTTTGTGTGCGCATATTTCTTGGATAGAAGAAAGAAAAAAATACTCCGATTCTCTTTAATAATAAATATATATTAATTATTGCGCAGATGTGTGTGCAGAAAAATTTGCAAAATTGATGTTTCTATTTTTCACGTTTCAAGTAAACGTTTTCCAGATTAATACATTTTAGCGCGTGTGGGAAACAGGGCGCATTGTAGATTAAGAAATTTACTTTGGCCCCACATTAGGTAGAATTTACGAAAGTGTTAAACTGGCCTGCGAAAATTTTTTGGAATTATTGCAAACCGTAAATTTAGTTGAACTTGCTAATCAAATTTGCACAAAACAACGGAAAATAGTACCAAAATTTCACATAGCATGCCAACACAAAACGGAATGTGCATCGTGTTTCTAATTTCAGGTCAACTGATAATTTCAGAAAAGTCATGTGTGTAATAAAATTTTTTTTATAAATGGTTAACTACAATAAAATTCCTGTTTAGAGAAGTCATTGAATTTCAAGTGTCAGATATTCGCTTTTCCGTGCTAAATATCACACATCTCGAAAGACAGCGCCAATTTGCAATTGCTATATAGGGGTGGAGAGATGAACATTTTGAAATTAATTTTAACTTCCACAGAAGTTAATAATGCACAAGATTCATATTATTTACGTTCGAAGATGTTCATTTTCAGCAGGAATATTGAAGTTGATTTTAAATGACAAGGTTAGTCACTTTCGATTGTTTTCGTGGACAGTGATCGTTTGCAGAGCTTATTTCCAGTTTAAATTTAAATAATTTATTTGAAATGATCTCATATGTCGATTTCTTCATTATATGATTTAAAATTTTATTCATCGTATTCAAGCGCAATCTGCTATCAGAAGATCAAGTTTTTGCCTCGACGTGAAAAGAAATTTTGTCTTATTTGGCAAAGTTGGATTTTTATAGGAAATGTCTCTTTCTGTATTGAATATAATACAAAATGCATGAGATTGTTAAGAAAATGAAGTTTCTCGAAGATTTCCTTTATGAGTTTGAATATAAGCAGAGGAAATATCGTTACGAGCAGTTTAATAATATTTAAGTGATTATTTTCAGCCAGATTAGATTATCTTTTGCAATTTCAGATTTTCGTTCGAATGTTAACTAGGGCAATCTGATCAGGGGATATAGCAAACAAGTGTTAAATTAATTTGAGTCTAACTGATCGGAAGTTGAACAATATTTATAAGTTTTCACGGAAGACATATCACTGCCTAGGAGTTTAGCATTTTATGGTAGTCATCGTAATTAAACGAACATTGGTTGCGCGGGTGGTGATAACAATTATTATAATCAAGGTTGCGGTCTTGATATAAACACCTGACCCATTAATTACTTACATATGTAAGTATAAACTAAGAATTGTATAGTGTAGAAAAGGCAATTCATCCATTAGAACGGTTTCGTCCTTATAGTCATCGTAATTGAAACAAATGTTACCCCGGCCACGTTTGATGTACTCCAGTTATTATAAGCAGAGCATCTAATTAAGCAGCTCCATTTAGATTGTATTTCAATGGAGGATAATTTGCTTGCCACAACAATAATTTTCGTCCACACGACACCGACCATTGATCGCATAGCCACGCATTACCTGGTTCTAAGATAATAAATATTCTTATTTGAATGATACACGAAGCCTTTAAAAATAGACCAGTCGAGCTGTTATAACTTGCTTTTACATCCGAAAGGTGATGCAACTCTATTTATCTGATCTTCGTTTCGACTAACGCGGTTATGATTCCAGTTGTTTACAATTTTAACAAAATATTTCGGCTGCAGCGATTGGCAGTTATGCGAATTGTTGTTCACATGGCGTCTATAGAAAGCCACAAGGAACTTATTTACAATAGCATATTATCTGATCCTTAAAAAATGTACGCTACCTCCATGAAGGGAACAAACGGTCTAAATGAGCAACCTTGTTTGGTATTTATCACACTCAGTGGATTGTTAGAGTTAATAAACTGTACCTCTAGTCATTCTCTTTTTATGTGATTCATGACGGTAAATGTAATAGATGAAGCTTTTATTGATATCTCCCAGCTGGTAAATTCATTAGGAAAAATCCAAAAATTGTAATATAAAAATCTACGTAAAACTTTGTCCTAATTATTAGACATTTTAACCTGCATCAACCAGGGCATTATTACATGGATCGCTAAGTATCAAGGTGTACGTGTGTGTTTGGTTTTACTTGTCATACCATTTAGTGCATAATGCTTGATGTTGTGTGCATTTAAATAGTCTCTGTAAATTTCTAGCCATTAAAGCTTTGCCTAGAATTGAAGAAAATATTCGTGACATATAATCAAATGGTGTAAAACGTGCATTTTGAAATATATGTTAGGCAAATTCAGATACTTTAGAAGATGCTGCGGCATGGAGCTATGAGATATCATATGTTGACATATTATTTCGCAATTATGGAAACTGATTTTCGGTTAATACAGCACACGATGCTTCTAAGCGTTAAACATGGCGTACCTGGAAATTTGCTAGTTCATATATGATCAGAAGTACATGTCAACGTATAAATTAACAAAAGTGATGTCGTGTTGGCGCATAAATTGTTTGCTAACTGGTCACTCAGGTATAAGAGCCAATAATTTGCACGGAACCCTCTATGAAGTTAATCAATTAATATGAAAGAAATCAGTGATTTAACATGGCTCCAGTAGGCATTCGTAGCTCATATTTTGCCAGATCACACAAATATGTAACAAGTCGGCAAGAAACAAACACGTCATTGTAGATTAACCCCTATTTAAGTTAAATATGGCTTATCATTTTTAACTTAAAGTTAAATTGTATTCTTATATATATATATATATATATATATATATATATATATATATAACATAAAAAATCATGCTATTAGACTTCAAATCAATATAAATTCCACAAGTAGCATGGTGTCTGTTGTATAATGACAGATCGGGGGGCAAGCTTGTACTTCAGGTATTAAGAGATTTCAAATAGGTTACACCCGAAATTAAGAATAATCAGAAAAGATAAATTGCTATATGACTTCAAATTGCGTTTGGAATGCGGTACGGGCGGCGAGGGGCAGATAAACCCAGGTACCGAAGCAGATGAGCCCCGATTTAAATCACATCCTTAGAAAATTCTGGACAATATTTGAAGAATTGACAATAAGAACACATCCAGTCTGTTTGATGAATTTCCTTTGCTACTTTATGTAATGTATTATTTGTTATGACAAAAAATATATAATCAAAATCCAACGATTAGTCTACAAAACAATATACTTTCCCAAAATGGTATGGTGTCTGTTGTGTAAAGAGATCACGGATGGTTAAACATAACTTCAGTTGTTACGAGATTCCAATAAGGTTCCACTTGAAGGAAGAAACATCAAGAGAACATTGGTAGATGTATTACTTCAAATCGTGTATGGTAAGCGATATATTTTGCATATTGGTTAGAGCCTTAGACTCCGAAGCATAGGTGCCCCAGTTAGAGCTACATCCTCGGTAAATTTTGCACACTACTTGAAGAGTTCCCAATAAGGACGAAACCAGTCAATGCAATGTGTAATTTATACTGTCAATTTATATATGTATATATAACTGAATGGCAAAATATGTTAAAAAATGTAAACATTGAGAGAATGTGAAATAAGGGAAACCAATTAACTACGTGCGTTACCTCCAGTTCAAGCTCAATGCCTGAACATGCTTCTTCAGCCTGCATAAATCCGGCTGCAATTTGTTTATCCATAAAGCTTCGTATGTGGCTAGCCCCCTATTTTATTGCATCTAATCATTATTTTAAATGCTACGTCTGTAGAACATACGTGTGAGGTTTCAAAGATTTATTGCGTAAATGTAGACGTGTATTCACCATTCAATTAAAAACAGGCGTTTTAGTTGCAATGTTCTCTCACTCGAATAATTAACCGTCTGGTCGATCAACTAAAGTAGGCCGATCGACCTGACGGATAATTTCTCGAAATAGAAAACATTTTAATTTAAACGCCTGTTTTAAATGTTCGATAAATTCTGATTTGCTTAACAGTACAAGTAATTATTAAATTCTACAAAAATATCTACATTTAAACAGTTCTTGCATTATTTAAAGATACATTAGTTATCATAAATTTCGTCTTACTTGTTATTTTTGTGTAGTTTAAATCGTGAAGTCCCGTTATAGACCCCACTTGACCGGTGTCAATTGCGTAACATTTATATGATGCATTTGATCCGAAAGTAATTTCCCTACCTAATGCGAAATAAAGAATATAATAAAACAGTATATACATATAAAAGAGTATTACATTTAAAATTCAAAACCATATCACATATATGTATAAATTTAAAACATAACACAATGTAAAAATCTCCAGTTACTTTACATTTATGCCAGAATTAAATGGTATACTTTCCTTTATATATATATATATATATATATATATATATATATATATATATATATAACAAAATCTTTTTATTATTCGTTAATGCAATTACATATTCTTATTTTAAAGAAAATTTAAAAAAAAGGTCAAATATTAAAAAATATTCAATATATATATATATATATATATATATATATATATATATATATATATATTTAGAGAATACTAAACTTTAATTTACTTTTTTTCATTTGTATACATTCTGGATTATCATTTGATTATGTAGGTGTCAACAAATATATATATATAATATATATATATATAAATATATGTCTATATATATTCGTGAAAGATAACAAAATTTGAATAGATGAATAAGCTTATTTTCTTCCTACTACGTTATCAGTTATTTGTTATTATGAATAAAAATTGAATAAGTTTGATACATATATACTTTCTTTATTCACCCACATCTTTAACCTTTTGGGTAGATTCAATGAAACATGATTTTCTTTCATACATAGATCAATTTCATCTTAACGAAAACATGCATTTACTTTCTGAGCACTAATTTAATGATGACACTTGTAGAAAGTAAAGAAAACCTTTTTTGACTTGTCTTAACTTTCTGTTTGTTATTTAGTCAGAATATATATATATATATATATATATATATATATATATATATATATTTAAATCTAAATATGTAAAATTTCATTACGAATATGAAACATTTAGTATCATGAAGAATACATTTTGACAATAAAACCTTTGGTGTTCAGTTTGTAATAAAAGCCGGTGGAAGGTTGTGATTAATAAAAAAAATCGAATTAAATGCAATTACAATTATTATGTGAAAAATACATTTGATCAAACGACCCTGCGAGGAGTAAATTTAAACCGTTGTTTAAATTGCAAAGAAATAATATAGAATTAGCATACTACACTAAGTAAATTAAAGACTAACCACAGCGTTTAAAATAGTGTTTTTTACTTAAACGGTTGAATAATTAATTCTATTAATTAATTATTATCTCCTTCAAGAAATAAATTCTATTTTTGCTATTTGGATCATAATTTTTGAAGAAATGCTTTTTGTTATTTACATCATTCTTATGTACCATGAAAAATGAAATGGTTTCAGATACAAGCAAAATTACTTTCACCTTTTTTCTCAAGAATCTGCAAATGATCGCATTTACTTCTTTTCGGAAAGCAAATCAAACAGACAATTAAAACGGTCAGAAATTTTTAATAAATATCAGCAACATTATAATAAACAATAACATTAACGTCATCGTAAGCATTATCCGCCCTAGCAGCAGCAACAATATCATCAATAACTTCATCATTAACATCATCATAATCTTCATTTAAATGCATAACCTCCAGTTCAGAATAAATGTAAGAACTTTCTATTTCTGCTGGTATTAATCGGGTAGCATTTTGTTTTACTAAGCCGTTCCTATATTGCTAACCAATTTCTTTAATTGAATTTGGTAAGTTTCTTAAAGTCTACATTTGATGAACATACATGCGAGGCTTCCAGGATATGCTTCGCAAATCCACACACGTATTCACCATTTTGATTGACAATCTATTGCAAATTGCTATAGCCGTTCACTCTATTTGCTTACCGTCTTATTGATCAGCCTACCTACGTTGAACATCATATAACGGATGTATATTGATAAATTACATTTAAAGTCAAACGTCGAGGACAGGCATTCTTAAATTACTGGTAAGAAGAATGCGACACCTGATGTGACAGATATTATTTAGTTGCATTAAACTTGCGTGTTAAAGTCACTTTTTATTTTCTTATCTTGATGAAGCTCGCACTCCGAAATAATATATTTATTTATTAGTAAGAATAGTTAAATTTTGCTGCAGATTTTCCATATTGATGTTGTATTGATGATGTATGTGAATTCTAAATCCATTTACACACGTTTGACATTTTATGATAAATATTTAAAAAAAACTAAAATCACCCTATCTTCATTAATCGCTGAATAATTACGACAGAGAAAATATAATCTAAAGTATTACCGAGAGGAATTTTTTGAAAAGTCATGTATCATGTCATTTCAAGAGAATCCTTTTTCTCTATTACAGCAAGAAAAAAGTTTGGCTATCCTTAATTAACAGAGCTATACCATTAAAGGAATGCTATTATGACATCAGCTATAATGATGTAACTATAATATTCCGATTTAAGTAATTTAATTGCAGTTTTTCAATTTTGCATTCCACAATGTTGGATAGAATTTATAGAGAGTATATTCACCCACGTATTTTTTAAAGTTCGAATACAGTTGTTTATTGTAAATTTAATATTTTATTTGTTCTATCTATTCAATCTTTAAAGAAAGCTTTCCAAAAAAATTGTGTTCCAGAAAATGAAAGTTATCTAAAATAAATGCAAAATTTTTTACGCTCGTTATTGCGTATTGTGTTTTATTTTTGTTTTTCTTTGGTTTCTAGCAATACTAAGGCTTGTGTTAAACGTAATAAAAGCGTGGTTAATCTCGACGACTTGCAAGAACGAAGTTAGAACTAAATTAATTTACATCATGGTTGTGAGCTCAATATAAACACCAACCGAATCAATATCAACTACGTATCTTATAGTGTAGAAAGAGCAATTCATCCAGTAGACCGGTTTGAGCACTATTGGGAACTCTTCACGTACTGTCCATATTTTGTCGCGGTCAGTGCTTGAATCTGGGCAAGTCTACTTAGGAATTTTTGACTCCAACCACTGAGCCAACCTACCGCACACTACGCATAAATTTCAGTTATATACTAAATAATTTTTTAGTTATCCTTTACTTCTTGAGGAGCCTACACGGCATCTAATTAAAGCCAACGTTCCAACTAGTCATTTTGTTTGATAAATTGCACACAATTACAAATATTCAGATTGTGTTTTCTTATTTTTTGTTAACATATATATTGCAGAATATATGCGTTTTAAATACCGTGAGTTTATAAAGGTAAGTAGTGTAGATGATTGTGCCAAACTTTATATTTTAGACTATTTTAATTCGAATTTGATAAGCTTAACTAGTCGAATAGTTTTCTTATCAACCAGTAATAAAGAATACCGTACAAATTTAACTGGAAAAGATTAAAATACAATGGATAGTGATGCAGTGAAATCGAAAAATTGTACAAATTTAATTAATAAAAAGGATTGATTTCCATAAAATTAAATAAAATGGTATTAAACTAAATTCCGTAGAGCCATCATCACCATCATTCACATCATTCTCAACTTCATCATCATATTCGACATTATCATCATCATCAGCATCACTATCATCGTCATCACTAGGAGCAAAATATAAATCATCCTCAACGAAAGCAGACACATAAGCATCAACATAATCAGCAGCAACATAATCATCATTAACAAAAATAACAGTAATATAATATTCTTCAGTATCGTCATGACTCATCATCATCATCATCATCATCATCATCAGCAGCAGCAGCATCATCATCATCATCATCATCATCATCATCATCAACATCATCATCATCATCATCATCATCATCATCAAAATCATCATAATTGTTATTATTATTATTATTATTATTATTATTATTATTAGTACTAGTAGTAGTAGTAGTAGTAGTAATAGTAGTAGTAGTAGTAGTAGTATTATTATTAATTGCAACAGAATCGTCATAAACATAAAACTCAATGCATACACCTTGGGAAACTGTTGGTTCTTTTTCGCAGAAGTAGTACATATTATAAACATATTATGTTAATAATAATAAAAATAGAAATAATAATAATTGCAATAATAATAATAATATTAATTAAAAATTAATAAAAATAAGATATATAATAATAATGATAATAATAAAAATATTATCTTAAATATAGTTGTAATAATAATAATCATCATTATAAACATCATAATTTAAAAATCAATAAAAACGGAGGAAGAATTAAGGTTAAGAAAGGGAGTTGATTATGCCTTAAATGAATCGCTTATATAAGAAACATACAGAAACGAGGCTACTTAGATATTTTGAAGACGCATAACCATGGCCAAGAGCTATAAAGACAAGGCAGGAACGTTAATGAGACATGAATTGCTCAGACTCACATACATTTATTTAACTAAAACCACATAACAACTGCGCGTTTTGATTTCCAGTTCCGAAACGACACCACTAATAATAAATCAAAATTAACGGAAGCTCTAAGCAGCCGAAATATTTTGTTAAAAAAAGTAAACTACTAGAATAATTACTGCGTTAATCAAACGCAGATCAGTTAATTTCGATTAATCCAGTTTGCAAAAATATTTTTCTCTAGGCTAGTTGTCTAATCAAGAATATGCGATAATATTCGATGCAAAGCGGTCGTATCCAAGGCATATTATGCATAGTAACATTTTATTTGCCAATAGATTAATGAAGGCTCATTAATAATTTTACAACAAACAAACCGATATTTTCATTCTGACAAAACGATGTTAGACCAACGCGTGCATTGTTGTAGTAGACCTGGTCACTTGAACTGTCGGTTAGTAATGGGTTGGTTTGTATTCTTAGCCAGTCAGGAATAATTAGAGCAGCCACGCAGAGAACTCCAGCAACGAATGCCAGAACAACACCCAATGCACCGAAAAACTTTATTAGTCCAAGTGGGCAAAATTTGTAATAACTGGGACTGCTTGTATCCTCGTCCATTAAAGTAAACCACCGAGCAGCCGTAATTCCATTCAATATAGATTTTTCTCTTCTTTGATATGGCTAGATATATAATGAATAATGTAAGCAAAATGAAATGCCTTTTATATTTTATAATTTGAAACTAATCGGAGTATACGCTTATAAGGCTTTTAATTTTCTTTTTCCTTGAATTAAAATTGAAGTGTTGAGACGCCTAACATAACCAATATGGCATCATCACATTCTTACTTCAGAATCGTATGAAGAAGCGTTAAATAAAAAGCGTTAACAGTTATAAAAAAAGGAAACTATGAAATATTTTAATCTACTAGATATAATTCTTGAAGGCATGTAGAGTTTGACGCTGATTGAAGGATACATTTTTTGTGTTTCAGCTCCTTTAATAGTCAATAACAGATTTCAAACGACAGATTGACGAAACCCTATCAACCCGGCCGTAAATTAAACTAGTGTCAAGCAAATCTAGTCCACTAATTGCTAAAAAAGCAGATGTATAATACAAGTAATGCATGTCAAAATTAGCAAAAAATATACTGGAAAAACGTCAAAAAACAAACATACAAAAACAAAACGACAACATCAACAATTTCAATCATAATATAAGCCACAAAATCAACAAAAGCATTACAACAATATAAAAAATATGAACAATTACAGCAAAAATGCTAACAGCCAGAAGATATCATGGCCGCATCCAGCATAATAAATAACCACAACAGAGATACAATCACCAAAAGCAAAAGTGCGAAAATAAATCACCAAAGAACAACAACGTAAATGTTAATAACAACACTAAAAACAACATCAAAATTGAAAAGCATAAAAAAATGCAGTAACAATGACAAAACAAACACTAACAGTAACACCACCATCGATATCAAAAGGATGTATAGCAACGACAAAAAACAGCTTCCATCGATTTGATGTCCATATATAAAGTGTTGTAATTAACAAAAACAACGAGAAAACAGAAAAAAACTACAACAAAATGAATAAAATCAACAAAAACAGCAACGACACAATAAATGATAAAAGAAGCAACACAAACAATAATAACAACAAATAAACAATGACAAAAATAGCAATTTAAAAATCAACAACGTCAACGCGAACATTACCAAAGCAAAACATCACCACCAACCGCATTGCCAACAAAAAAACAGAAAATATAACAAAATCAACACCCTAAACAACGACAGTAAAGGCAATAAGAGTAACAGCACAGCCAAATTAGCACCACCGAAAGCAACGTACACATAAAAACGCCACCACCGCCGACACAAACGTAACAACAAATATTAAAACTTCACTACCTCCATAAATAATAATAATAATCATAATATTATCAAAAACGAGAAAGTCAACGATAACAAAACAGAAACTACTGTACTACCGCGAAAACGAACTACGACAACAAAAAAATGTTGGAAAATGATGAAAAGTAACTATGCAAAATTTTAGGTGGGCCTTAGGAAGCCCGATGGTATTGTCGGCGCACAAACACGTTTTTTTTGCTTGCACAGTTCCGAACAATGTAGATTTGCCGAGATCGTTTCCAAATTGGGTTTTGACTTAACCTATATTGGTTGGGTCGATTAAGCTGATTCACTCAGAATTTATTATAAATATTTCGTTCAGCCGAGACTTAATTAGCCATTACTTCGCAGTCATAGTGTTTATTTGTGCAGACAATTCTCTAACTTAGTTTCCCAATCCATCAGAAGTTATTTTTAAACTAACAAATGCTTTATTTTTAATCAGTTATTTATAGGAGTTTCCGCGTGAAACGTGCGTCCATTAAGTAAAAAAAATAATATTTATTATTTTATATTCACTTCTGCGGCTGTAAGGCTGCTTCCATCATTGTGCTGACTACGTCATCATAATTCGTGAACTTCTGAAAGGAATTTCTATTGAATTAAATTCAGCCCTAGATAGAACAATTGGAACGTTCTCGTCCTTAAAGGTGGCTATTGCTACATAGGGAAGCATGTCAATTTATCTAGCTTTAATTACAATTGAAACATGCTTTGTTGGTAAGTCGCAAATTTTACAGGACAAAAATTTTTAGTTATGGACGTACGTGCAACAGCAATCTTATTTTGCTCCAACCAGTTTGGTATGTGTTCTGACAAGCGTGAATTTAATTTTCTATTGCATCTGTCGACATATTATTGTCACCAGGAACATTAAGATTATAGATAAATTTAGATGCAACTAACATTTCATACTATGTTGAACAAGTTTGGTGGTAAATGTTATGATAATTAATTCAGCTGCAAGATAGGCAAAACTCAAAGATAAAAAAAACTAATCTCTCATGTGCTTCATTGCCTATCCACCTTGCAAATGAATATACACAGGTTTATAATCAAAAGTGCAAACATTCACAACAGGTTTAATTATATCATTACTTTTAAAATTTTCTATAAAATTTTGTTTGGATCCGTTAATGGAATGAGTGTTACGCGCACCGTCTGACTCAATCTGCAAACAATCCGCGAATAAATACGCAATTCCCTATCAGTTAATATTTAAACTAATCCTTTTTCTATTTGTTTGAAATGCAATTATTGCCTTGTCTAAGTTATTTTTTATGAGAGACTGATCTGGCCAACGTGCTGTCAGTTCTTCGTTTGAGCAACACCTTAAGAAATGCTAGAGTGTCATCCTCTCCGCTTTTTAACTGTAAGTCTAACAATTGGTTGCCATTCATTGAATTGATCGAGCAGTTCATCGGTACGCATACTTTATTAAATTAATTAAAGTTGTCTTTTTAGCATGAACATAAATATATCGCCATGATTGGAGCCAAAGCAGAACCCATTCCTAGACAATCCTTCTGTCTGTATGGTTGACCATTAAAACGTATCTAAGATCTGAACTCCGTAAACAAAATAACCTCTCCAATTGTATTTCAA
Source organism: Eudiplozoon nipponicum (assembly GCA_029291075.1). NCBI lineage: Eukaryota > Metazoa > Platyhelminthes > Monogenea > Mazocraeidea > Diplozoidae > Eudiplozoon > Eudiplozoon nipponicum. The sequence goes on from JAQBSW010004156.1 coordinate 41,960, forward strand.
TCAGCTTAAAATTTGAGGAATTATCTTTGGTATAATGAAAAAACTCCATAGTTTTCTTCAAGGGAATGTTAGGAAATAACTACCCAACAACAATCGAACATAACCGATTAAATTAAACTTTCAATTTTTCTACTTTTTCAAACAATTCTAAAGGATCTTTTAACCTGTACATATGTAAACGATTTCTCACCGACTTAAATAAGTTAGCCAACCATCTTGCCAATTGATTCGTTGGCGTATCTGTCGTCAAAACAACTAGTCTCAAAGGAATGCCAAGTTTGTGCATCTTTGGTAAAGCGTAGAAACTTGATATTTGTGCTCCAATCGGCCTCAGTTGTTTACGTTTAGCCTGTGTGATTCGTCTGTCTTTTAGAAGATAGTATAACTACGCAGAAATGACTTCGTATGTTTCTCCGTCGTGAACGAGACATCACACAATTGACTTTAAAAACGCAATCACTAAGAGCCATGACGTCTAAGTCACACACTTTGCCCGGTGAATAAATAACACAGTCACGGTCTTTTGCTACTTCTCATAGTCTGTCCACCTGCTATTTACTCAACGGAGATTTTATTGTTGGCTGTCATCCTTATCCGCTTTTAAATCAGATAGCTGATTGAATAGTGATTGAAACTCTGCTTCTGTTACTATGGAATTTTTGACAGGAATGCCACTTTTTTACATAAGAGAAGAGCCTCATTTTGCAATGAAGTCAATTTTTTATTAGAAAAATTAATTACAAACATTTTCGAATCGGGAATTTTGGTTATGCAGTGATTTCTGCAGTTTTTCAAACTAAACGGCAATAACAACGCGATCACTATAACTACCGCCAATGACAACGTCGACGAAAACCAAAAAAATCAATAACACATACTGAGCCAACAAACAAATTTTTTAAAAAACAGAACGAACGCCATAAACAGAACCAGCACATCCTTGGACATTAAAAACCGTGAGATCAACACATCAATCAAAATTAATTTTTTTTAATAAACAAAACTAGAAACAACACTGCAACTACCTCTAAAAATAACGTCAATGTGTATCAAAAACTACACCAACAACAACAGAGATAGCAACAAAAACAAGATCAACGACAACAACAAAATATACTATTGAATCGCCGATCTTAACATCCAACGTTGATTTGTTCTGAGTGCATATCACGTTTCCGACGTGTGTTCATTGACTACCCTTTCCTTGTAATCTTTGTTGCACAAAAGCCTGTAAAGAAACTTCTTGTTGCAGTTAGATTTATGCTTAGTTTAAAGGCAAAATTTACAAAACACTTCATGTTCCTTTATTATAGAAATGAATTAGCTAGAAAACATATTCGATACGAAGTAAAAGAATGTGTTTTTTAAAGCAAGAGTATAAAATGTATTTGAGTGACGTAGAAGACTTCATTTGGAAGGAGGCTGATATAAAAAAAATGTAATGATTAAAAAATGGAAATTTATTATTTCTATGACTTTTAAAAATCAATATCATAGTTAATTAAAGTGCCTGAAATGAATTAAGAATTAGTAATGCATATAATATAAAATATTGCTAAATACAGTATGAATTGTTAATTTAAAAAAGTCTAAAACACTTTTTTCTACGGTAAGGCATATTTAGTTCCGACCAAGCAATAGAATAATAACTTATTGTTCAAAGTGCTTTGTTTTAGCAACCGATTATATTTTAGAAAATTGTTAGTACTAAAGGCCAAAAATGTGGAATAATAATAAAAACAATTCATGAATGCAGGAAGCTCTCGTATATACGACATTACGAACTGCTGGTTAACTCTTTATTTATATAATGAAAGTGTTTTAAGTTTTAATGTATACCAACGTAGGGTTACTTTTAAAGGAAAAACGAATTGAGTAACGGCTTTCAATAATATTAATTCCGAAGCGACTAGATAAACAAAGCAATGATCAGATTCAACGATAATTTTGTCGAAATCCTTGGTGAACATATATTTTCTAATACTAAAATGCATACAAATGTCTAGTCTTCATGTCATGGACTCGTTTTTGCTTGCATTCGACAAATACAATCTATTCTTACGCCTAGCTAATAAACAACTCGTGTAGTTGTGCTGAAAGTAATTCAACTAAAGTTAACAGTTTTAAATAACGAATACTGTCCTTTTTAACTAGTTACAAAACTGAAAATCGCCCACGCGTCACATATATTGACGCATTTCATATTTATTTGGTTATCATCAGTACATGACAAAATGACTACGGGGCTCAAGCCGCAATAGATAAACAATTTTTGAAATATGACCTGTGGCTGTCCTGCTTTTTCATATGTATTGAAATACATTTTATATGAATGGAATGTCGGCAGCATAACTTCTAAGCAGTTACGACCAAAATATATTTTCTGCTCTCACTACAATTATGTAACATGTGAAATTATAAATAAATGGTTTTTAGTGTTGTAAAAATAGTTCAAAACGATTTATGAACATTCAATAATAACCCATCCATTTGCCAGTACTAGTTGCAAAGCAATAAAACAACTGTCGGTTCAATTTTCGTTAATCAGGTTTCTACCGTGCTCCAATAATGGTCAAGGAACGTCGTTACTCGTTAATATATGTAAATGACGGTGGGCTAATAAGCTGTCGGTCTGTCAAATAGAGATTATGCCCTCAAATGATAAATACCGAAATGCTAAATGATTCAGCATGGCAAGACAACAAATATATTAACTTTGTAATTAATTAACTTGTGTAGAAATGGTATTTACTATAAATTTGTTCTTCCATAATCAAAAACATCTAAATGATTTTAACATTCATATGGATGGTGAATTTGATAATTGGCCAATTTACTTCACAAAGCATTCAGTTCTTTGCGAAACACGCTTTGTTTCTGGCGACATTTTTCGAGTTCATATTGTTACACCGAAAAAAATCAGAGAAATATTCTTACTTCGATTTGGTTTATTTATGTATTCTTATCAGCACATGATTAAATGATGACTTCTTGGACATAACATATCAGGATGGTTTTTTGTTGCCCTATCAAACCAAAACGTGTCAAAATCTTTGGGTAGTTGAATTTAAACTATACATAACAAGTTAGTTTTTGCCAGGTCAGCTTACTTAATCAGATGCGTATTTTCAAAAGCGTACACTATTTGGGCTTATTTGAGTAAAAAATTTACCAATATGTGACGTGAATTAAATACTACGTCAAATGGATCACACTTATCGCTTTTATTGTTTTACTTCAATAGAAAGCACCACTTGCTATGGATTTATTTGCTGTTTTTTTTGATTCCATAACAATTCCCTCACAATGAATGAAAGGCTGTAGCCTGGTATACAGCTAATGCAGGCACAAACTACTAACGAGTCAAAAAATCCTTATATAAAAATGATTTAAAAAAATTATACTTCATTAGATTTCACCGGTGACTGCCGTTAATAAACAGCTTAACCCCGATGCATCTGTACGCCCAGATTTATTGTACGTTAGTGAAACTTGGCCTCTAAGAGTTGATGATTCTTTACCCTTACAGGCATTCGACCATCGTTGTTTGAGAAGTATAGCATATAATTAAACGAACATTGGTTGCGCGGGTGGTGATAACAATTATTATAATCAAGGTTGCGGTCTTGATATAAACACCTGACCCATTAATTACCTACATATGTCAGTATAAACTAAGAATTGTATAGTGTAGAAAAGGCAATTCATCCAGTAGACCGGTTTGATAGCTCAGTGGTTAGAGCACCAGATTCCGAAGCAGACGTGCCCAGGTTCGTATCCTGTCCGCGGCAAATTCTGGCCAGTACTTGATGAGTTCCCAATAAGGACGAAACCGGTCTACTGGATGAATTCCCTTTTCTACACTATACAATTCTTAGTTTATACTGACATATGTAAGTAATTAATGGGGCAGGTGTTTATATCAAGACCGCAACCTTGATTATAATAATAAGTATAGCATATGTTGGTTAGCCCCAATAAATAACTAACGTTGACATCCATAGACGTATTTTTCGACCTACCAATGGGGGCTCCTCGTTAGAAAAACAAATAAGGCTCCATCAACTTCGTTGAATCGGTCACGTTTTTTCGTATGCCCTCAATTCGATCGCCCAGTTGAGCTCTATTCTTTCATCCAGCACCAGATTGCTGTAAGAAACAAGGCGGGCAGATTTTGACATGACAGAAACAGTTGAAGCCACTTACATCGAAATTGGGTAGTATAGGACCCACTCGTCTGCTAAGTTGGGTTCCACGTGCGCATCATATTTCTTGGTTAGAAACCCTTAGCGAAGTGGCATCGAATCGAGCTCAATAGCGATCTTGTTGCAGATGTTTAGTAGAATTATCTTCGTAACTTTCTTTTCTTAATAGGGAAAAGTTAGCTGCGAGGTTTGATTTGTTTATGATATGATACAGTGAAAGCCGCAAGGAAGCTGTATTGCTGATGTCGCCTTGCCCGAATCTGGAGAGGTTTAGTTTGCTTCATTTGTGTGATTTATCCTGATAAATTTACTCATAGTAACTAGGTATTCTTTCTCTCTCTCATAATACTCAATAATAATTTGTCTAAAATATTATTTCTGTCATTTTTTTCCTTCTCTTTTCTTGGTTATATGACAGTGAAACATTAGTCACTTTTGACTTGTGTGTGGCTGGGCATGATGATTAATTTTGATGATAACCCCGATGAATTCGCATGAAAGAGCAGATAATGCCGATTTGTAAAAGTTTCTTTTTAGTAATAGCGAATAATACGCATAATTGCACGTTGGCTGAAAATTTAATAACGAGCGCTGATCCATTGCAGATCTATTGAAAATACATATTTTATTCGGCCATACGACACCAGGCTGTTTTGTAGCCTTTGTGCGAAAGAATCTGATCAGAATTCAGATGAGCTTGCATATGGTTTATGTTTTTGTGTTTATCGATTAATTAAATTTTTAAGTGAATTCTATTTCCTGCTCGTTTTTAAAATGTAGACTACAACTGTAAGAGCAATCGGCACACAGCCAGTTGCAATATGTTTGATAAACTAGTTTTAAAAATTTCCAAAATCTGATAGATTACGTTTTTAAAATAATTATCTAACAAAATATCATATTTTTACTAGGAAAAAATAACCAACAGGCAGACAGTCAACTGGCGCATAAATCTTTCACAATCAAAACCAAAGTCAAACTGGATGGAATGGACTAACGTGGAAAGAATGCAAAATAAATTACATAATGACAAATAATTGTTACGACATATATTATCTTTCATCTGATCTTTGTTTTCACTAACAAATTTTGTCTCCAAGTTCACATTTGCCTTTGAAAAGCTTTGGTACTCATTGCTGAATATCTTCCTCAGACTACAGCTCATCAAAATATTTTTTTTAAATAATGCAAAGGAGGAATCACCTTCGAAAAAATCCATTTATACTTATAACTAAAGTTAAGTTATAACTGCTTTGCATTCCTTTCCTTATAATTAAATCTACATGTACACCTATCTAAGTAATGCGACATTTTTGTAACCATTTACCATTTGCACGCATCAGACTAAATGTTTTCATTTTAATATACAAAACCATCTAATAAAAGGGGATACCAGTAATTAGAAAGGTGGCAATATAATGCCAACACACCAGTAAATCATGTCAAGATAAATTATATGCAAAATTAGCATGTATATAAGAAGCTATATTATATATCGAGTTAAAATTATTGAAGGACAGATAATTAATTACCTACCCGAAGAAAGATAGAAGTAATAATGTAATTAAACACGACAACTATGAATTTCTCTAGTAAGTGTTAAGCCTAATCAAGGCACTAACTAAAAAGATACTCTAAAATAACTTAAAATAAAATACGAAAATCTAAAATATGTTATTGTTATTAATATTAAAATTTATGAAGAAGTTGGAAATTTATAAATTCAAATGAAGGCTAATATTTAAAAAAAAATAATATTAAAATTTTGATTGAAATAATCTCGGATTCCAGTTCGTGCAATCGACGGTTTTTATTATTAGTTAATGCTAAATACAAATAGAGATTAGTTATTTTTCCACCGCTTTTGGTCAAAAATATAACCTTTAAATAAAAGATTCAACTTGTGATGCAAATGAGAAAAGTTCGAAATTTATATGTCAGAATATTGGCCGATTCTCGTATTGAAAAACATTCCGTAAAGAGTATGAATTAAACCATAGCTAATCGTGTATCCAATCTTTTAACAATGAATATTAATACCTGTAAATTTTAATTAATCAAACGGCTACTAACATGACTATGTGGATTAATAGACCACCAAAAACGACATTTTATGGAAGCCTAATGGCAGCGTAAACTATTTCGGTTGAGGATAATCGTAATTTGCATAAGACGCAACAAACATTGGCTTTACACACAAAGAAACACAATTTTTAAGTTCATTGTATTAGAATTGAGTTAATATTGATCAATGTTATATGATTGAAAGCAAGAAGGTAGGTTTGTTGGTTCTGTTGCGTAATTCTGGCAACAAAGATAAGGCGTATGAATAGTTAAGTATAAGGTTTTACACAATAAAATTAAAAACTCAATTTAGAGGTTAACAGGGAAACTGAAATTATTGATAAATAATGTAAACTGATAATTGGGAATTGAACCCGGTTCATAGTGCCGAATTCTTATTATCTAGTTGAAGCTGTAGATAAATAAATACAAAATCATTGTGGTAGGTCGTCCAGCTTGGATAGAGCATGGATGTTCACAAATATATCTGTGACTACAGCCCTGGATTTTCTTGCCAATTTTTTATTGATCGTCCGTTAATAATAAGAATTAAAAATGTAGATTATACACATTATGCAGATGATAAACATGTGTTTAACATCGACTAATATGAAAATTCGAAAGTATTTTTTAAATTAGATTTGTCTGAGTGGAACTGCATTCGTCGGTTCCAATAGAATATATCCTTATGTAGTACTCAGAAAAATTCTTTTATATAAGACGCCAATGAAGTTCAAATTGTATGTACGGCTCTTGGGGAGATATGTGTTATTTGAAATCATAGGCCCGAATAAATGTAAATTTCTTGAACTTAACTAATCAGATGAGCAAACTCCAACTTCGTTTCAAAGTAAGTCATTGAGTGCATTACATTTGATGGATGTCAAATTAACCAGCAATGGTCAGAATTTAGAAAAACTATTTATCGGGAAAATACTTATTCTGGATTTATTATTAATTTCAAGGCAAGTCATTGGTATTGGTTGGCAGTCGGCACCAAAGAAGCATTGAACGCAGGAAGCTTCATCTTATTAGATGCAAAACATAGGGAATTGGAATTAAGCCGATTGCAAGAAATATTTGGGACTAAAGTTTACGCTAAAAAGTGAATAGAAGCAATGATAATAGATGTCAGAATTCATTTTAACTCTATGTCGAAGTATTTAAAATGTGACATAGCAAAACGGGATCGTAAAATTATAATATTTCCAAACTCCAAAGCTAAGCCGAAATGTAAGATTAATAGCATTAACGTATAACAAGTAGACAATTTTAAGATTGTTCCACAACCTGTGAAATTAACTTCTTACCCAAAGGGAGAAAATATATTCCTTAGACACATCAAGAGTCTATGAAATTCAATTCAAAGTCTTTAATCCCATTTATGTGGATAAAACCGTCCGCCAAATCAATTTAATTAGTGCGTACTTGGAAATGGGAATCAATCGGATCTTTGCGAAACTGATAGTGCAAAGCGACAGCCCACGCGTGCAAATCGCGGAGATTCAACATATAAAGCTCGCACTCCGCAAACTTTCAAAGGATATTGGAGCGAAACACAAAACAAGAATTTTAGTGTGAGCATGCTAATAAATCTGACCTTGCACGTCATTAATTGGAGACCAGAAAAAAATAAGTGGAGCAGTTATTGACGAATTTTGATACTCAATCGTAAAAGAACAACGAGACTGATTAGGAAATCGATTGAAATTAAGTCGATAAATGGCATTACGTATAAAAAATCTGTGGAAAAAATCACAAGGGTCCATTTAGAACACAGTACCAACAAATGATAGCAAACGAAGATTGCACAACTTGGTATGTTAGACGAACTTAAGTTAAAGATTAATAATAATGGATTAAGGTTAGATTATATTTTACTTTATAAACATACAACTTGTTAAACCATTTCAGAATTATTTACAATGCCATACAATTGTCCTACATTCCTCACCAAAACATATAACGGGCATAGAGCGTAATATCGACTCCTATCGATGAGTCGCTAGCAAGCACAAAACATATGAATGCATGAGATTGTATATTTCATTCATGCTGACTTTTGTTTGTCATTCTGGTCCTAAATGAATTAATTTGTTACTAGGTGCGCAACAACTAATAAACAATTCTATTCATCAGATAATAATCTGTTTATTCTTGTTGGTCATATATTGCATGAATGGTTAATAAGAATAAAGTTTATAGGCTGACGCGTGCAGCGTGTAAATTAAAGTTCAGTTGATATAGTTTCAATTAGATGTATGCACCTGCATTTAATAATATTTAATTGAGTGCTTACAAATTATAAACACACCTACATTTGTCAAGCTCTCCTATCTGGTGTAATGTCATTGGCTATTATGAGATCAGCCAGTCATAACTAAAAATGAAGCAGTTTGAACAAAATTCCTCACTTGGATAATTATTTTGTCTATCTTTGCTTTCCATATTTTTAAAGTGGCCCGTTTGTTTTATCTTATAGAAGAATTTACTGGACAAAAAGAGAAAAAGTTATTTATGTTTAAATAGAAAAAAGCCAGGCCTCATTAAAGTTTCACCAAAAAAATTATATCAAATCAGAATGTTCAAATGCAAAAAACACATAATTAGACTTGCAATTGTTTATTAGGTGTTGCGCACCTAGTAAAAACTTAGCTCAAATATGACAAAAAGTATAAACAAAAGACAGCATAATCGCATGGTCACTAAAAACAATTAAATAACGATTGAATGCGCAGGTGGTGATAACTTTTCTTTAAATAAAGTTTGCCAGTTTGAATTAAACACCAATCATATCGTATTTAAACACTTGTCGAACAACATAGTAAAAATAACGCCAGTCGCACGCGATGACGCGTTTCGATCTTCCATGATAATCATCAAAATACGACGAAAAACTGACTAGCGAGGATCAATCCTCATTGCATATATATGGAAAGCGAAATTGAGAACGCGACACTCCTCTCTAGGATTCTCGCGAACATTGAACTTGACTGGAAATGTCGGCTGCGCAGTATCTATGCAGTCACGGACAATAACGTTTTTCAGCTTTCACCACATATCTAGAGTTAATAAAATTAAACAATCACTGATTGCGCGGGTGGTGGTAACTATTATTTAAATCACGTTTGCGAGCTAAAGTAAACATCAATCTAATTGTATTTAACTATTTGTCGTAAAAAATAGCAAAACTATTGTCAGTCGCACGTAATGACGCGTTTTGACCTTCTATGATCATCATCAGAATACTACAGCAAACTAATTATCGAGATTCAAACCGCAATGCATATATGTGGAGAGCAAAGTTGAACCCGTGGCTCTCACCTCTAGTAGTCTCGCGTACAATATACTCGGCTGGAAATTTCGGCTGCACGATTTCTATACAGCCCCATACATAAGACTTTTGCAGCTATCGCCATATATATTTGGGTAATACAATAATTTAAAAGATTGTTACCACCACCCGCACAATCAATGATTGTTTTATTGTATTGCCAATATATACGTGGCGAAAGTTGCAAAACACATATTTTCGTGATTGCCTAGAAATTGCGCAGCTGACGTTTCCAGTCAAGTACAACGTACGCGAGACTACTAGAAGTGAGAGCCCAGTATTCAATTTTACTTTCCATATATATGAATTGCAGTTTGATCCCCACTAGTCAGTTTGCCGTCGTAATCTAGTGATGATCATAGGAGGTCAAAAGGAGTTATTACGTGCGACTGTCGGTGGTTTTGTTATGTTTTTCGACGACTGGTTAAATACAATGGGATTGGTGTTTACTTTAAGCTCACAAACTTGATTAGAAGAAAAGATGGTAATATTCCTGTTTTCTGGAATATGAATAATAAAAAAGCGTTTGGATCTTCCCTGAATTGGTTTTCGTTACATAATTAATATATCTTGTTTTTTGGTCCATGTTTGCCAACATACTCCAATGACGACTATTGAAAGTACGTGTGACGAACGGTACCAATCACATTACCTTTAATCAAGTTTGCGATCTTGATATAAACAACTGACACATTGTGTACACACATCTGCCAGTATAAACTAAGCATTGTATAATCTAGAAAAGGCAATTCATCCAGTATATCGGTTTTGTCCTTGTTGAGAACTCATCACGTAATGACCAGAATTCGCTGTACACAAAGCTTGAACCTTGGCACGTCTGTTTCGGAATCTGAAGCTCTAACCACTGAGCCACTGTTCCTTTTCCACATCCAAAAATTTTAAGGTTATACTGACAAGTGTGTGTACATAACGTGTCAGGTGTTTATATAAAATTGCAACCTTGGTTAAAGTAATTGCTATCACCGCCCACACAACCAATTTTCATTTTATTAGGTGCCTTTTACATCTTGCACAACTAATTTAAAATATAAAATAGGTGATTCTTGTAAATCCGCAAATTTGATATGAATAGTTCTAATATTGCATATAATGCAAAAACTTAAAATTAACCACTGATGAATAGTACACGACTTTTGGCAGAGAATCTCAATTCGAAATCAGCGAACAAATCAATGTTAATGCGTAAAATGTTACTCGCATTGGAGATATTTCGAATAGTAAGCAAGAGCAGGTATACACAAAAGAATCCAAAATTGGTACGAATACATATACACCGCAAATTAACATGCATATAAAAAATGAAAGTGTTATTTGGAAAGGGTAATTGCATAAGAATATGTGATAACATTAAGGAATACAGATTAATTGAGTGCAATGGCTAAATCTGTTTTATTATTTACTTGAATTTAAATTATTATTATGATTATTATTATTATTATTATTATTATTATTATTCTGTACGTGTATTAATTGACAAAATAAAATTAGATACATGCAATACTTTTTGTTATACGCCAACTGACATAAACTTATCAAAAATTGCTATCGAACCATAAGTCTAAAAAATCAGTAAGCATCGTTTCTGGTTCATCAATTTGATGGTCCAAAATGGCAATGAATAGAAAACTTAGACAAATGAAATATTTATGACAGGACGATTTTTACAAATAGAAAACAATTTTAAAATTATAGTGATTGCGTTGTTATTTCCGGTCTTTCGTGCTTTTATCTTGATGCTTTACAAAATGTCAACTGATTTGTTTTGATTTTAAAATTTTGGACAAATTAACCAAATATTTGTAAAAAAAATAAATATACGTTTATTGTGAACAATATTTAAAATATTAATATAATGTATAAATTTTCCATATTTGATAAGATTGGCATCGTTTGGTTTTCCTTTTTCATTGCAAAACGATCACTAGCAACACGGTAAAGATGACTTGCGGCTCTCCACGATAATCAATTGAGCACGAGAAAAAAACTGATTAACAAAAATAAAATCCCAGCATATGTATAATTCACTGAAATGTAATTTGTGCACTAATGACAAATAGGACAGCCCGGAACGTGTAAATGACGGTAACTTTGCTATCTAGTGTGATTGGTTAAGTAAATTGTAATTTGAGTTTAACTCAAGTACGTAAAATTGATTTAAACAATTTTTATTACCATCCGCCCACTCAAAGATTCTGTTGTCGTACACGAAATAAGAGTTGCGAAATCTGTAAATGTGCTATGCTCGTGACAGCATATTTATTTTTCAGCTGACATTTCCAGCCAAGCACAGCGTGTATGCGTGACACCACTAGGAGTAAGATAAACATAACTTATTTAACATAAATTTCATAAGAATTTCAGTTTGATTTTCGTTAATCAGCTTACCGCCGTAACCTGATGACTGTTATAGAAGGTCAAAACGAGCCACCATATGCGACGGGTGATAGATGTACTTTGCTTTATGGCAAGTTAAATAAAACAAGAGCGTTGTTCAGCTCAAGTTCGTAAAGTTGACTTTAACAATTTTATCAACTCTAGTGTATTTAATCATCGTATACTACAGGCAATATCGATTGAAAAAAAATTACAATAAACCAAAGGTGTTGGATTTAATAATATAGTTTAAAATTAGTTGTATGTATGTATGTACATTGTTTAAGCTGAATAAAATTGGCGTAAGATTTTAAGTACAATCCACCTAATTTACCATAGTTCCTTGCATGTGTTACTCCCCTTCAATAGCCACAATAGCAACGGGTTTTAATTAAACCCACAATAAATACGTTGGGAGCCAAACAGATTGTTATGTACGCTTGAGGATGCGTACGTTGCGTGGAATTTTAAGGTTATGATATAAAAATTGATCTTATTTTGGATCTATATATATATATATATATATATATATATATATATATATATATATATATATATATATATATAAGATGCTATTCATAATAAATATACTAAAGATTAGTTACATAATATTAATTAATCATCTACTCACCAGATATCAGATAAATACAAAATTTAACGAATAGAACAGTTAATTGTCCAATAAAATACAGGAAATAACACGATTTTTAAATTCCTATTTTAGGTATAATACCAATTGAATAAGGTAAGGTTGGTCAATCGTTAACACAAATAACTTCTACTATCCTTCTCCTGTAGGCTCCACAAAACTATAGTTGGCAAAATTTACAGTCCAATTCACTTGCCTAGTTTATTTCTCACAGATAAAACTCATCCTGTATTCGTGAAATGGTTAATTATGACAAGACAGTAAAAGCAGTTTTAAATTATTTATAAATTATAAAAGTGAATGGGTTATCAGTATTTGTACACGCAGATTTGCGCATATATTGTTTATTAAAGACTGCACATGCTTCTAGAAGGTCGCATAACTATTGCATCGTCAGTCCAAACCGTTTGCTCACTACATGTTCCAAATATTGTTACTCGGAGTTTTGACATATTCGCAGTGCGTATAAAACTGGTGTTGGTGAGTGCACACTAGCATATTCGCATACAGAGTGTTGGCATAACATACCACGTTGTCCTTGTAGTAATTAGAAAAATCAGGACAAGCAGATGTTCATATTTATTGCTGTCCTCCAATTTGAAAAATTCTCAACTAATGACAAAACTTTACTTTCTGCGTATGTGTAAGTGCTTGGTCTGATGGAGCACTAGAACATATGTGAAAACTTACGTGTGTGCATAAAATAATTCAAATTAAATCCTTCTATAGTAATTTAATTCAAACCTGTCTTCCCATATGGTATTGTGCCTTTATTATAAAGACAGTCAACGATTTACTAATTTTGCATTTTTTGAACGTCACACTAAAAGGGTGTACACGAGAAGAAAAATCTTGAAAAAAGTGAATAGTATAAAATTTGAAGTTGCATGCAGTTTGAGAGTACCATGGTCCACGAAATGATCCCTGTAGCTCACAACTTAATCGACGTTGGTTTTATTCGCACCTAAAGAAAGCATGGTGATAAGGTATGCCACATTCAGTCATAAAACACACAGAATTGAAACTATTCAGACGTGGCAAAATTTATACTGAGAATTGCTATTCTCGGTAATTTAAAAAAAATATATTAAAATAAATTATAAGTGTTTTCAATACTGTGACACAAATCAGATAATCCAAAAGGAAATTGCCAAGATTGTGGTAATTAAGGACTCAAACCTAGGCAGGAATATATAAATATTTGCGGCTAATTAAGACATGCACACTTTTTCGACAGAAACATGCATCCCAGGCTCGCGCGACTAATTGGTTTTGATGTGACTTTCTAAATCAAACTGTCTTGAGTTCGAATACTGGCCGAAGCAGTCATTAGAATAAAACGTTATGACAAATAGGCTTAAATTAAACTAAGAGTAACTAAGCAACACAGGAAAAAGTTATATGAAAAGGTTATGTCAGATATGGTATAGAGAAGACAATAAAAGTGTTCATCAATTTACTCGATGTAATGTATCTTCTGTGACAACTAGATAAGCCGAAAATATTCTTATGCGTTCGATAATTATGAACGCAGAATAGGATATTTACGGCTTAATCAAAAAAGAAAATTCACTTTAGACGCTTAGTTACCTAACCATATAAAGATTATGTGACCCACCAATTATAGACCATCTTTGGTTTAGTTATAACGCAGAAAGCATAAAAATTGGTATAAACATAAAACAGGCATTTTCTAGTATATCTTTTGTTACATATAAAATTAATAATATTGGCTTATAGTTTCTATGTACCAGATTAGTAATATGTATTATGAAACTATTATAGTACTATAAACTTAGTTCTAATTTCTTTACAATTATGACCGTTCTTTAAATTTGATAAATATATATATATATATATATATATATGTATAATATATGTGTGTGTGTATGTGTGTAATCGCACATACCGGATACATTCCCTTAAAATAGAAGCTTTCATATAACTTACAAATTTTTTTGGCAAAGATACATGGAAATCTTACACAGCAAGAATAATTAGACAAAAAATGAAAATGTAAATTTTTTAGATATTTAACAAATCTTCTTTCTATCTTTGCAGATTGGATAGGACATGAAAATGTATGATCATTTGCGTCTTTAAGTCGAAAGCAAAGCCAAATAGGCTCCACCTTGGGGAAAGACTTATCGAGAAACTTAAGTTGTAATATAATTGAAAATTGCATGCATTGCTCGACAAGAGTGACGCGGTGGATAAGTGCAAGGCTTCGAAGCAAACCGTGAATTTCATAATTACCTGGTCCGTTTGGTGACTAACAAAGGATTGTTCCCAGTCGCTTCCTTTGACGGATGTATTTCAAATTCGTTTTTCGGTTTTCTTCACCGATTCACAATACATTCAAAGTTCTATGAACAAACTATTCCTTTAACAGTTCAATTTATATATCTGAATGGTTAGTCTCATCATAGCTAATTGACGCTTCTCTAGATAGGCGCGCGTCACGTATGTACGCTAATCTATAACTGCTTGGTACAACCAACTAAGTGAAATTACATTAGCTTAATTTTAATTTACTCTTTATATACGCTAGATAATTTTTATTATACTTACCACGTGAAATGACGTAACTGAAGCCTTTTTCATATTTTGGGGCTTGGTGTCCAATAAATCAACTACACCCTCAATTCACAAATATGGTTGGCTACTTTCGTGAATGATATTTTCATTTCATTAGACAAGCGTACTTCGCGCAAGTTCATGTGTCTGTTTGTATAACTGGTATGCATTCAGTCAAATATAATTTATGTGCATGTACATACATCAAAGTGAATCTTCAGTCACTGGAAGTCAATTTGCCTTTTTTACACGACGCGATTATTTTTTTATTCGTATCATTTCAAATTATGCTATACGAGGGTGATCTCATAAGGTAGAGAGAGTGCATAAACAAAAAAGCACTTTATGAAATAAGAAGCTTGCTTAAGATATTAAATAAATTAAATGAATGTCGGACAATAAAATTAAAAATATTAACTAACAGAAGAATGAGCATTTTAAGCGATCAACTAACTAAGATCTCTAAATTTTAGATTAAATTAGATAACCGATAAAGGATGACATTTTGCAGAATTTTAATGCAAATAGTTCATAAATCTGTAGTATATTTCTAAGATCATTAATATGATAATCATAATTTGATAATTTTAAACTTTTACTGTAGCTAATTACAGATTCTGACTCTGGCAATCGTCTTTTCCTACCATCAGTTAATGTAGTGTTGCAAATCAACCCTAGTGAATTTTCCAACGCTGTTTCATTCATATTAGCGAATTTTGATTTAATTTCAATTGATTTCATAATCAATCTCGTGGTTCTGTTACGACTAAATAGTATTATGCGTCTACAAGCATTCAAGTTAATCGTCTGTAGTCTTTACTGCATAATGAGCAAGTTCATAACTTTTAACATTTAGAAACATAAGTATAGTTATGTGTTCTCCTCTTCTTAAATTTTTTAGACGCGTTTTTATCAAGATACCTGCAATAAAATGCGTATTCAATATTGCATAAACTCCTGATTTCTCTAAGAGTTCCTTTTCGGTTAGGGAATCTAATGTATAAACTGAGGGACTGTCATAAAACGGCTCTTATAATAGATTTTAAAGCTATTGATTTTAGTTCTCGGTTTAATTTAGAATCCAGTTATACCATGACACTACGGTCCTAATTTGATCTATCTTATTTTACGTACCGCAACTTTGAATCAAATATAATCGCCAGATCCGTTATTGTTGCTTTTATTAGCATATGACAGTAACTATTAATCATAAATATTTCACACAGCTTGTTTTATTGCAAATCCCTAGGCAAAAGAACGGGCAAGAAACAGAAATTCTGCGCAAGAATAAAAGACTACGAGCTTGGCAAAATCCGAAGCTTTACGTTTATCACCAAATACGTACATTCGGGAAATACAGAACCAAAGAAAATAAATAAGCAAACCCTCTGCTCAAGAAAACCTGTACAAACTTTCCACTAACAGACAGTATGCTAAGACTAGGTGGGCATTTAGCTAACACTAAATGAATGGCAAGATGTAAAACAACTAGAAAGTATAAGTAATCACATCGAATAACTCGTCAATGCGGAACCCAATCAACCCACACACATGTGGCATATGTATTACAGTCTCAATAAACAGTTATTCAATTATTTGAAAAATACGTATTTTCAGTGTGCAATCTGAGTTTTTATGTAGAGAAAATTAAACGCAATATTGAAATAAAATTCACCTAAACGAATTTCCAAATGAACGTATAAATAATGAAAATACATTGGCAGGTATTTCATTATAGGTATATTGTACGTATAAATTAAATTTGGCATCTGCTATCAAGGGCAATCCAACCATTATACCGGTTTCTTCCTTATTGGAACTCTTCAAGTACTGTCAAGAATTTGCCGTTGACAGGAAACAAACTTGAGCCCATTTTTTCGGAGCCTGAGTCTCTATCCACTTTCCCAATGGAATGTCAAGTCATATACCAAATTATATTTTCTGGCTAGCTTTTCCTTTAGGCGAAACCTATTTGGAATCTATTAATACCAGAATTTCCAACCAACCGCCAACGATTGTTATTATACAAATGGCACCATGCCGATTGTGGAACATTTAATGATTAGATATCTAATGGCAGGATTTCTTTTTATTATATGTATTTTGTCAGAATAAGCTCAGTATTGCATCAGGTGGCAAAACCAATTTATTCAGTAGACCGGTTTTGTACTTATTGGGAACTCTTCATATGCTATTTAGAATTATGGCAGAACTTGAAGTTTTCCAACAAGGAAGTAACCGTTCTACTAGTTAAATTGCATTTGTTACTTGATTCAATGTTGATTTTAATCTGACGATATATATATATATATATATATATATATATATATATATATATATATGAGTAAAAGTTGGGTAAGAAGCAAACCAACTCATTTAAAAGGTGGGAGTATATTTATTCGCCAACGTTTTTAGCTCGAACGTGCCAAAATTTGTTATTAAGTTAGACTTTACAATAACTTAAACTACTTTTTGAGTTTACAAGGATTTTGTATGAATGAATGAATGTTTTAAGACTTCGATACATATAACATTTTTGTCTATAATTTTGGGTTTTTTGGTGGGCAAGTTGTTAAATATGTATGTTTTTGTTACTTGTGCTCTCATTGTATGACATCTCTTAATTCGTTTCTTATGAGCCAGCTGCTTGTCTAGGCTCAACATACTCATTATTTTTAAGAAATTAATCATATTTCTTCTCGTGCGGTTGAAAATCCTTGTGCACATATTTGGTGGCAAGCTTACAGTTTTTTTCAGCCAAACTACTGTTTTAGCCTGACTTATACAGGATAAACAACAGCCAACAAACAGTAGTGCAGCAAAGCATCGCAACCTACCAGCTTGGTAAGAAACTGGAGTTGTACGATTATCCCCAAATCCCCACACATAAGCCATGCAGTAAAAATGAACAAATGAGTAAACCCGTCTTCACGAGAACAATTGTAAACATTTTTCTGAAAAAGGTGGTATGATGAGCCTAGATAGGCAACTATCTCATATAAAGCGAATTACCAGATTTAATATAACGAGAAGACAAGAAACATAAAATGACACACTTAATTCATCGCACACTCCAAAAAACCATACACATGCATGATACGTAATATAGTCCCATTAAAAGCATTCAATCCAATTAAAATGCAAGTAAACACAACGAGCAATTCAATTTTTATGTAGTCTTGATATAAACCACCTGACCCATTAATTACTTACATATGTCAGTATAAACTAAGAATTGTATAGTGTAGAAAAGGCAATTCATCCAGTAGACCGGTTTCGTCCT
The DNA here is from genome assembly GCA_029291075.1 of Eudiplozoon nipponicum. Classification (NCBI taxonomy): domain Eukaryota; kingdom Metazoa; phylum Platyhelminthes; class Monogenea; order Mazocraeidea; family Diplozoidae; genus Eudiplozoon; species Eudiplozoon nipponicum. The sequence goes on from JAQBSW010004156.1 coordinate 60,466, forward strand.
TATTGGGAACTCATCAAGTACTGGCCAGAATTTGCCGCGGACAGGATACGAACCTGGGCACGTCTGCTTCGGAATCTGGTGCTCTAACCACTGAGCTATCCTGCCGCACACTACACTACACACAATTTTCAGTTATATACTAACTAATGTAACTCGGTTAGTCAATTTTTTCCTTTAGGTGGAGCTCATATGGCATCCATTTAGACCCAAAGTTCCAACTAACCATGCCCAATCTGTCATTACTGAACAGACACCACATTACATGGGGAAATGGTATTGAAATGAACATTTATATAATTAAACGAACATTGGTTGCGCGGGTGGTGATAACAATTATTATAATCAAGGTTGCGGTCTTGATATAAACACCTGACCCATTAATTACTTACATATGTCAGTATAAACTAAGAATTGTATAGTGTAGAAAAGGCAATTCATCCAGTAGACTGGTTTCGTCCTTATTGGGAACTCATCAAGTACTGGCCAGAATTTGCCGCGGACAGGATACGAACCTGGGCACGTCTGCTTCGGAATCTGGTGCTCTAACCACTGAGCTATCCTTTGGGTCTAAATGGATGCCATATGAGCTCCACCTAAAGGAAAAATTGACTAACCGAGTTACATTAGTTAGTATATAACTGAAAATTGTGTGTAGTGTAGTGTGCGGCAGGATAGCTCAGTGGTTAGAGCACCAGATTCCGAAGCAGACGTGCCCAGGTTCGTATCCTGTCCGCGGCAAATTCTGGCCAGTACTTGATGAGTTCCCAATAAGGACGAAACCGGTCTACTGGATGAATTGCCTTTTCTACACTATACAATTCTTAGTTTATACTGACATATGTAAGTAATTAATGGGTCAGGTGTTTATATCAAGACCGCAACCTTGATTATAATAATTGTTATCACCACCCGCGCAACCAATGTTCGTTTAATTATATAAATGTTCATTTCAATACCATTTCCCATGTAATGTGGTGTCTGTTCAGTAATGACAGATTGGGCATGGTTAGTTGAACTTTGGGTCTAAATGGATGCCATATGAGCTCCAATTTAAAGGAAAAATTGACTAACCGAGTTACATTAGTTAGTATATAACTGAAATTTTCGTAGTGTAAAAAAATGTATAGATAAGTTTAGTGGTTAAAGGCTAGATTTCGTAGCGACGTGCGCCAGGTTTTATATCTGTCTGCGGCAAATTTACACTATGAAGAGGTTCCATTATGGACGGTGCCAGTCTATCGATGAATCGCTTTCTACACTATAGCAATTCAGTTTATCAAGTTGATGTAAAGTAATTATGAACAGTGTTTATATCAATACTGCACCTGATTATACAATGTTACTACTACCGCGCAATCATTAATGTTCGTTTAATTTTATGTAGTCTAGTTTAATCGAAATAGTTCAGCGAGATCGTACGGAAAGTATTCGCAATTAAATTTTATTACATAATTTCAATGAGTGTACATCCTTCGTATTAATTATTCTTAATTTACTAACAAGGAAATCAATGGACATTATTGACATATATATATATATATATATATATATATATATATATATATATATATATATATATATATATATTCATTGTACCCTTTTTATAAAGTAAAAAAACAAAAGAAATTTTATCAGATATAAGAAAATTTTCTTTCGCATGGTCTTCTAAATATCTACTCATGAACATATCTTTATATATAAATTGGAAAGCAAAACAAGATAGAAATACGTGAACAAAGCGAGTGTGAAAAATAGAAAACCAATCAAATTGCGTGCGTCACATCCAGTTCAAACTCAATGCTTGTACGTGCTTCTTCTGCTTACATAAATCCGGCTGCAATTTGTTTATCCATAAGGCTTGTATGTGGCTAGCTCCCTTTGTTTCTGCATTTAGTAATTACTTGAATGCTACGTCTGGAGAACATACGTGCATTGTTTCGATGATGTGTTGCGTAATAGCAGACGTGTATTCACCATTTGATTTAAAACAGGCGTTCAAGTTGCAATGTTCTCTCATTCGGAGTAATTAACCGTCTGGTCGATCGGCCTACGTAAGTTGATCGACAACTTGCATGTATATTGCAACAATATTTGATATCGACATTAACGGCTGTTTCTCTTTGATTGCTGGTAAAAAGGTGCGTAAGTACTCTAAATAACACTCGTAGTTTGGCTGCATTAAATGTGCGTGTCAATGCTGCCTAACTTTCTTTAAAGCCATTCGGGAACTGCATCCCCCTTTAAATGGGATGTTTAGGTAGAGACGGTTTTCTTCGGCCCATAGTACGTCTGTTTCGGTTAACTCCCTTTTAATAATTGATTCAATTAATTGTCTGGGATAGCCATTAGACATTAAATCGTTAATTGCCTTATTATATTCATTTTCTTTAGAATCTTGACTAACCAACCTTTCAATTCTTGAGAAGCAACCACGAACTGTTGATAATTTATATTGAAATGACACAAAACTGCTGTAATGCAAATACTGTGCAGACCATGTTGGTTTATGGTAAATTGTTCTGTTTAATTTACCATTAGTTTCTTTCTTTAACAATACATCAAGGAAAGGCAGACAGTCATCTTTTCCGTGCTCTGACGTGAAACCGATATTCTTATGTGCTTTGTTGAAACTTTCAGCTAATGTTCGTGATTGCGACCTGTTTTTAAGTACAAGAAATATATCATCCACGTACCGGTAAGGCTGAGTAATATTTACTTATGTCACTCTTTAATGATGTATTTTCAAGGTGCTCTAGAAAAATCTCAGCCAACACTGGAGATAAGGGGCTTCCCATTATGACACCATCAGTCTGTTTGTAGATTTTTCCATTAAAACGAAATCGTACGTCTTTCGTGCATAATAAGATAAGCTTGTGTAGAGTTTGACCTGGCAATAGGCGATGGTAATATATCGTGTTCTACCGCTTTGACTATAATGTCAATGGTTTCATCAATTGGAACATTTGTAAACAAAGACGTAACATCAAAAGATACCATAATCTTGTTTTTAACATTTATATCTTGAATTTTGTTTACAAACTCAAAGGAATCGGCAACCGAATAATTACCTAGTAGTTTACGTAATGGTTCAAGTAAACGAACTAGCCATTTAGCTAGTGCATGAAACGGAGAGTTTACCATTGATAAAATTGGCCTCATAGGACAACCTCTTTTGTGTGTTTTTGGTAATCCGTACATTATTGGTGTAGATGATCCAACTGGCTTGAGCTTCTGTGAAAATTGCATCAATAAATCCGGCAACTGTCAAAATCTTAATTTCATTAATTACTTTGCGCTCCACCTTGTCTATTTCATCTGATTTATCGTCTAGACGTGTGAATTTTGTATTGTCATTTAACACGTTTTCCATCTTTGTACGTATTCAGATTTGTCCATTATAACTGCGCTCTTTCCTTTATCAGCGCGTAGTATTTTGATGTCTGCATTTCTGCTGATATTTCTAAGTGCATTTAGATGCTGTGTCAACGCATGCTGCTCTGCACATTTAGACGATTTCAAGTGTGAAGCCTGATCAACTAGTGTAGCCTTGAACCAATTTTTTTATAATCAATACTGGTAGCTCCAAGTCAGCTGTTTGTTCAAATAACAATTCAAATGCCTCAAAATCAACATTGCATTTATTAGAAGGATGTATTCCATAATTTCGGCCCATCGATAGTGCCTCCATTGTTAGCTGATCGATTGGCACTTTTGATAAGTTAAGCGCTTATCAAGATCGGTTTGGTATTAAATCACACAAAAACTCCAGGTTTTACATCTTTTTCCACTTGTTCAAAATTCTTGCTTTATCTTTCTTCATAACTGTCGGCAAAAACATCAAAAATTTCATTCTTGCAAAAAAAGACTTAGTTCATCTAATACACAAGATACACACCCAATTCTTGCCTGTAGCACTGCTTCATCTTCCTTCAACTGCTCAATTTAGAATACGTCAACCTTGTGAGATTTCTTCGGTTGACTCGTAGTTTTGATTTTCAAACTGCGTACCAAAACACCTGGGAACCGTAATTGTTTAATACACTGATAATAATGTTTTAACCACAATTGCGTTCTTTGCGCTCTACACTTTAACGTCACTAGTTCATCTAGTTTTCTGAAAGATTCTTTTGAAATGCGAGCTTTAATAAAATTCATTGTACCCTTTTATGTGCAAAAACAAAAAGAAATTTTATCAGATATAAGAAAATTTTCGCATGGTCTTCTCAAATATCTACTCATGAACATATCTTTATATATAAATTGGAAAGCAAAACAAGATAGAAATACGTGAACAAAGCGAGTGTGAAAAATAGAAACCAATCAAATTGCGTGCGTCATATCCAGTTCAAACTCAATGCTTAAGGGGATGCAGTTTCCGAATGGCACAAAAGAAAGTTGAAGCAGCATTGACACGCACATTTAATGCAGCCAAACTACGAGTGTTATTTAGGGTAACACACTTGCCTTTACCAGCAATCAAAGAGAAACAGCCGTTAATGTCGATATCAAATATTATTTACCAATATACATGCGCAAGTTGTCGATCAACTTTACGTAGGCCGATCGACCAGACGGTTAATTACTCGAATGAGAGAACATTGCAACTTGAACGCCTGTTTTAAATCAAATGGTGAATACACGTCTGCTATTGCGCAACACATCATCGAAACAATGCACGTATAACGACGCATTCAAAGTAATTACTAAATGCAGAAACAAAAAGGGAGCTAGCCACATACGAAGCCTTATGGATAAACAAATTGCAGCCGGATTTATGTAAGCAGAAGAAGCACGTACAAGCATTGAGTTTGAACTGGATGTGACGCACGCAATTTGATTGGTTTCAGTTTTTCACACTCGCTTTGTTCACGTATTTCTATCTTGTTTTGCTTTCCAATTTATATATAAAGATATGTTCATGAGTAGATATTTGAGAAGACCATGCGAAAGAAAATTTTTCTTATATCTGATAAAATTTCTTTTTTGTTTTTGCACATAAAAAGGGTACAATGAATTTTATTAAAGCTCGCATTTCAAAGAATATATATATATATATATATATATATTCATTTTCTTTAGAATCTTGACTAACCAACCTGTCAATTCTTGAAAAGCAACCACGAACTGTTGATAATTTATATTGAAATGGCACAAAACTGCTGTAATGCAAATACTGTGCCACCAATAATATAAATATATTTATAAAGATGAAAATAAATCAAGTAAACGAATTGTATTTCGTAGCTCATGATAGGTAAAGGTGATATAGAAAGAACATATATTTACCTATTTATTTATATATACAGAATAAAAATTTAATGGCATGAATTTGATTATAAACGTATTTTGCCAGTATAAACTAAAAATTGCATATGGTCATAAAGGCAATCCAGCCTGCAAACCGGTTTCGTACTTAATGTAAACTTTTACATTACTTGCCAGATTTGTAATGGCTGGGCCTGAATCTGGCTATATTTGTTTCAGAGTCTTGTAAATCATCCACTACACAATATAAGTCATGCACTAAAAGAAAATTTTAATTATAAACTAAGTTTTTAGTCTTTCTTTCCTTCTGGTGGAGATTGCTTGGTATCGCTTAAGACCTTAATTTCAAAATACCCATCCTGGATCCGGTAATTTAGAATAGATGCCATGCTAGCTGTTGAATTTTTATACAACAAAATTTGTATGGAATAATGGCAGACACAGTGGATGAATTTCAAGACTCTAAAGTAAACGTGCTCAGGTTTGAGACCCATTCCCAGCAATTCTAACAAGTACTTCATTAGTTACCAATTAGGACGAAACCAGTATATTTAAGGTATTGCATTTTCCAACGAAAGCAATATATAGTTTATACTTACAACATATGCTTAAAAAACCTCTAATAAAACATTATATATATATTTATATACATAGACAAATATCTTGCAATGCTACATTGATCTGATATCATTCGTCAAGTTGGCGTAGCAACAGTTCTATAATAAAATATCAGGACTGGCTAGTTAAAATTTAAGTCTGAAATCTTTTCCCATTAAGATATACGTGATCAAAAATTATACAAGAAAATTTGTTCATATTAACCTAAAATTTGCTTATAATGCACCGCTCCCATATTGTAGACGAAACGCAGGACTCGAAATCAAATGCACCCTGGTTCGATCCCTAAACGCAGCAGCTGCAGCAACTACTGTTGTGAGCCAATAAGGATTAAATCGGTGAATTTTATCAATTTAATGTATTCTCGTATGCTATATTCAGCCTATATTTACACATATATATATATATATATATATATATATATATATATATATAATTAGGAAGAAAAAAACATTAATAACAAAGTGGATAATGGCCATTTATTTCGAGAATACTAAACTTCGCTTTACAATCTTTCATTTATATACATTCTTGGTTTGCATTTGAATATGTGGCTGGCATCACATCTGGTTCGATTTTATTTTATTTCTTGTTTTGACTGATTTGTAAGCGTGTATGCGTTTGTGTCTGTGTGTGTGCCTGTTTGCATGTAAGGTCTTTCTCGCAGTATTGCAAAGTGATGTCTGAGATCTGGTCATTATTGTATTCATAGCTTGAGAATTAACCATCCGTTCGAATTGTTCCCTGTTACGTGTACGAATGCTATTTTTCCGAGTGTAGTTTTTGGTTTCACCTTTTTGCGCAAATTTGTGTTCTTCAATTGGTAACAGCGCAAGTGCGGATTGCAGTGTTGAACGCTCATATTGTTTCGAAATTTCTGTCACCGTGTTTGTATCTGTTTTTTCTCCTCAATTTGTTGCCAATCCGATTGAATTTTTGTTGAGTCTGGTCGAGGGCGTGTTCGGTCTACCTTGGATACTTGCTGGATTATGTTTATCATTTGCATCTTCGTACGTGCAATATATGTTCTACCTCACATACATGTGAATTTATAGACTATGTATGATTTGGAGAGAATTGATCTTTGGTATCCAACCTCATGATTATCTGTGTGCTAAATGTGATATTAATTTTAACACTGGTAAATATCCCCTTAGTTATTCTATTCAGCCTCCGTGCAACTATTGAGTTTGGTACGTCACCTCTAAATGGTAAGTTAAGGGAAACCTGTTTGATGGAATCCTCTCTAGTTCAAATCTGTCGTGGTCTGATGTTGACATCAATGAATCGCTTTGGGTAGTTGTTCATTATCAGAATTTTCCTCAGGTAGCCCAGTTCTTGCTTCATCTTGTATTCAGAGCAGATCCTCCTGATTCTGTTTGCTAGGTTGTTGACTAAGTTAATTTTGTGGGTTTTTGGCACACTGCTGTTGTAATGAATGTATTTCTCGGTGATAGTGGATTTTCTACGTATGGCCAGTATCAAATTCCCATTTTCTTCTCGAGTGAGTTTGTTGTCAAGGAAGGGAAAACTGTCGTCTTTCTCTAACTCGAGAGTGAATTTATGTCTGTATCGGCTGCATTTGCTTGTTTGAAGATTTCGGAAAGGTTTTCTGCTTCTGAGATGATCAACAATATATAATCTACATAATTTTTCTAGAGTGCGCACTGGTCAATTATACATTTTAGGCTCGTTTTTTCAAGATGATACTTGTATAAATCTGCCAGGAGGGGTGCAATGCAACTTCCCATAGCTACAACATTGATCTTGCGGTAGTATATCACTTCAAATGTAAATTGTACGTTTTTCTGTACATGCTAATATTGTCTTTGATAACATTGGTGTCTATAGGGAAATCAAAAAACTCATTTTTAATTAAGTCACACAAGATCTCCGTTGTCTTATCCAGTGGTATGTTTGTAAATAAGGATGAGATGTCAATTGAGAACATGTTATTCTTTAATATGTTCTTCCCCTTCAGTTCATCTGCTAGCTCGAAGTAGTCCTTGATAGTGTTTATTTTTATGATGTTTCATTTTGGTTGAGGTATTTTGCAAAGTAACTTAGTTGGTTTACCTTGCGGGGCGTCGATCATTGACATAACGGGCTGCATCGGGGAAGCTCCTGAGTCTGTCAAGGCTTTATGGGTTTTTGCTTTGCCGTACAATCTTGCGGTGTTTGTTCCGACGGGTTTTGCCTTCTGGTTGACTTCTATGAGTTTTTCTCTAATGCCGGAATCAGCCATCGATGATAAAACGTGTTTTTGCATCTTTTTCAGAAATGCATTTATTCTTGATTCGATATTTATTGAATTATCTTTCTGTTTGATGTCTAGTTTGAATTTAGATTGATCATTTATAATATCGTCCATGGGCTTTCTATAAGCGTCGACTTCAAGTATAACAACTCCTGACCTTTGTCGGATGTGGCAAGTCATATGGATTTGCCTGATTTTAATTTTCGGAGTTCGTCCATGTGCTTTTTTGTGATGATTTGGCTGCCTTTGAATTCCTTTTTGTATTGTTATAGTGCGTTAACTATCTCAGCTTCCTGTCTTTGTCCATTAAATGCCTGTGGGGCGGTGTCTTTCGTTAAGTCATTGTAGAAAATTTCCATTCCAGCCTGATTGTCAACAATTTCGCGTTTGCTTAAGTTTCTCTTGATTATGCAGAATTTTGCTCCTAAGGAGAGTAAATCTTTCTGGTGTTTTGACAAGATCACTTTTGAATAATTGTGTATAAATGCGTCTGAGTTTGTAGGAAATTTCGATTATGTATGAAATTTGTCCAGGTCCCTTGTGAGGTCCTTCGTTTCTTCGTCATCTGTTATTTTCATCAAAGTCTCTATCTTCGTTGTAAAAGCAATTTATTTGCTGTCGTTCAGTCTTGCAATTTGAAAACCCAGTGATTGAATAATTCTCTCAGCATCTTTCAGTTTTGATTGGTTGTCCGTGATGGCATTAAGCAATAAGCAGCTTATAAGTTTATTCGACGGTTTTTGGTTATTTCTCCTGCACTGCTTGAGGAATCATTTTGGCACAACATATGATATTAAACACGATTTGAAGAACATAATTCTTTCTTGGAATTTGGCATTCACACAATTGTCTGCAATATAAGTATTTAGTTCCTTACGGGTAAAAGACGAACCTCGCTCTTTAATAATCTTTATTATGTTCAATGCCTTCGAATATTACAGAGTATATTTCTAATTAGGAAGGCAAAAAATTAATAACAAAGTGGATAATGGCCACGTATTTCGAGATTACTAAACTTCGCATTACAATCTTTCATTTATATACATTCTGGGTTTGCATTTGATTATGTTGGTGGCAACAAATCTGACTCGGTTTTACTTCTATTTCTTGTTTTGGCTGATTGGTAAGTGTGTATGCGTTTGTGTATGTGTGTGTGCCTGTTTGCACGTAAACTGATGGCATTATTGTATTAATGGCTTGAGAGTTAAACATCTTTTTGCATTGTTGACTGTTACTTGTACGAGTGCTATTTTTCCGAGTGTAGTCTTTGATCTCACCTTTTAGTGCAATTTTATTTTATTCACTTGGTAACAGCGTAAGTGCGGATTGCGGTGTTGAACGCTCATATTGCTTAGAAACTTCTGTCACTGTGTGTGCATCTGCTTTTTCCGCTTCAGTTTTTTGCCGATTGAATGTTTGTTGGGTCTGGTCGATGGCGTGTTCGGTCTTGCCTGGATACCAGTAAATTGTTGTTGAATTTTATTATTCGTGACCAGTCGATAAGAATATCATGTTGATGAAACTTTTGAATATTTAGGCCAGGTGTTTGTTGTTTTATATAAAGGGCTTCATAAATATATAATACTTTTTCTGATTTTGCTCTTTGTAGAATTGAGAAATTGGTCACATTGGTCAAATTTCCGATCATACATTGGAAACGGAGCACTCAGTCAATTTGACCAATTTCTCAATTTCACATGAAGCAAAATCAGAAAAATTATTATTTATTTATAAAGCTCTTTATATAAAACAACAAGCACCTGACCTAAATATTCAAAAGTTTCATCAACATGATATTCTAATTGATTGGTCACGAATAACAAAATTCAACAACAGTTTAGTGGTATCCAAGGTAGACCGAACACGTCCTCGACCAGATTCAACAAACATTCAATCGGATTGACAACAAATTGAGGAGAAAAAACAGATACAAATACGATGACAGAAATTTCGAAACAGTATGAGCGTTCATCACTGCAATCCACATTTGCGCTATTACCAAGTGAAGAATACATATTTGCGCAAAAAAGTAAAACGAAAGACTACACTCGGAAAAATAGCACTCGTACACGTAACAGCGAAAAATTCGAACACATGGTTAACTCTCAAGCCATCAATACAATAATGACCAGATCTCAGACATCACTTTGCAATACAGCGAGTAAGATCTTTACATGCAAACAGGCACCCACACAGACACAAACGCATACAAACTTACCAATCAGCCAAAAACAAGAATAAGTAGGAAAACCGAGTCAGATTTATTTCCGCCCACATAATCAAATGCAAACCAAGAATGAATATATGTGAAAGATTGTAAAGCTAAGTTTAGTATTCTCGAAATAAATGGCCATTATCCACTTTGTTATTAATATGTTTTTCTTCCTAATTAGAAATATATATATATATATATATATATATATATATATATATATATATATATATATAATCAAATAATGCCAAGATACTTACACATTTATGGACACGTTCACATACATATTGTATAAGGAAGAAAAGGCGATTCATTCTGTGGACTGATTTGTTCCATAATGTGCCATTATTAAGCACTTTCTAGAGTTGCCTCGACATGCAATGTTCTGTTAGAAACCATCTTTTGCTTGGTCAGCATTTTCCTTTAGTAAAATTTTGAAACTCATCGCGTCGGATGTAAAGCTTGAACTAGCCATAACTTGAATAGTCATTGCAGAATACATATAATGCCAGCTAGATGTTGGATATTTAATTAAACTAGAATGACAGCAATTTATTACGCATAATTCTAAAAGAGTTGCTTTTACCTGCTTTTATTATTAGAATTCTCATTCCAAAAAGATCATTCAAAACACTATAAAAACTAATGATGTAAGAACACTAAAATTGCAAAGCTGGTTATTGTGAAAATAACATAATCATCAAATTATATATCAATTACGATTCCAAGGACATTCGATGCGCTGTTTTCAAAATTCTAAACTCCAAGTTAGTCGAACAAATCTGACAATGTTGGTGGGTGTGTGTGACAGGGAGGCTCTGTGATTAGAACAACAGATTTCGCAGCAGACACGCCCAGGTTTGAGCTCTGTCTTAGGCAAATTCTTGACAGTACGCGAAGAGTTCCCAATAAGGTCGAGATGGGTCTACTGGATGAATCGCCTTTTTAACATTATACAATGCTTAGTTTATACTAACAAATTTATATATAATGAGATTGATGTTTACATGAATGTCGCAACCTTGATTTAAATAATTTTTATCACCGACCGCGCAACCAATGGTAGTTTAGTCATAAATATGTTGTATTCCAGAATTAACCAGTTGGAAGAGGGTTAAGTTATCTTGTAGGCAAGAATCAAATTTTAATGTGGTTATTGATTGAGCTAAGTCTTTTTACAATATTACTATTTCTGACATTTTTGCCTACTATTTTGAAGGAAAAAACAAAGCAAGAATATTGAGGAATTTAAAAAATGATTTAAAACTTTGAATTCAGAGTGGTTTTATATCAACTAATATTGATAAACATGTGTGCAATCACTGCTTGTTTAATTTTGTGTAACCTTTGACAAATACAAACCAATCCTAAAGATGGGCCGAAATTTTGACATTCATCATTTAGATAAAGATATATTTATTTTGAAGCAGAATTTGAATTTGTTTTTGAATAAACAGCCGATGTGGAAAAAGTGAGCGCTCAGTATAGAACCTGGTTTAAGGCTACTTTATTTGTCCATACCCCACAATCACTCAAATGCGCAGAATAGCTTGCATTACATAAGCTACATTAAAGTTATCAGCAGAACTGGAGCCAACAATACAACGCGCTGATAAAGGAAAAAGAGTTATTATAATGGACAAATCAAACTCTATACCAAATATGACGAACGTGTTGATTGATAACAAACTAATCTTGGGACTGGCGTGTACATCAAATGAAATAGACAAAGTTCAACGGAAGTTAATAAATTAAAATTGAAATATTAACCGATGCCAATTTAAAAGATAATTTCGTCGCACATTTGGACCAACCACACCAACAATTTAACAATAATTGTTTGCGCGGGTGGTGGTAACAATTCTTTAAATCAAGTTTGCGAGCTTGAAGTAACCACCAATCCCATTGTATTTAACCTGTCATCGAACAACATAACAAAACTACCACCAGCCGCAACGCACTAA